>JACEGR010004891.1:0-80935 GCA_014170235.1 Listronotus bonariensis
AATGAACTTAGTATCGACCGGTTCATTTGTTCAACCTGTCCATTGGCTCTTGGAGTTGCCGTGGCACATAAGACTCGTTTGATTCCCAAATTGTGACAAAATTCAGTGAAACTTTTGCTCGTAAAAGCCGTTCCACGATCACATATTATTCGTCTAGGTACTCCAAACGTAACGTCGAAAGGTATTCTTCGTAAAGGGCCTCAGGTGTTACGTAACGACCTGCCCTAGCGCCATTTTTCAATGTAGGGTCCATAACACCGTCTATTAGACACGACACGGCATCTCTTCCAGTGATTCTACAAGTTCTTAAAAGCTCCATTTTATTAAAATAATAATTTGTCATGGTTTCATTTGGTTCTTTGGTTCTATTTAACATTTTTCGCAGAACTGTTGCGTAATCAACATGTTCCGGAAAACTTTTGTAAATTAATTTCTTCCACTCTTCCCAGGTAGTTGGATAGCTCGCTAAACTGTGGTACCAATTCTTCGCCATGCCAGTTAGCTTCGATTGTACGTGATATAAAGTCGTTATGTCATCCCATTCGTTGATCACTCTTATTTGATCAATTTTATGAAGCCATCTTTCTGCAGATAGGTTTTCGTTCTCTGGATTGAATTCAGGAATGCATTCGCTCCGTAGAACTAACTGCTTAGGGACTTGCAATCGTGAACCTTGCCTAACGGCCACTTCAAGCAAGTTTTCCAGACGCTCAATTCGAGACTTTACAGAAGATGTGGAAGCCTGAACAGACGTTATGTCTCTATCTCTGTTCATGACTTCTGTCGTAACAGGAGGAGTCATTGAGCGAACATCTAACGATGTAGAGCGCCTACTTTCCTTATTTATATTACGTCTTTTTGACTTACCCCCGTATAGGGATTTATCATTTTGTTTTTCACGGTGTAAACTATTAGTGGTACGAGATGACCTGGTTTTATAACGTTCACTGGATGATGAGTCACTAGAAGAACTTGACGAGTAATGCCTTTTGCGACCCATTTTTTTTCAATAAATAAACACAATAACAAAACAAATAACACTAAATTTGTCCACTAAATAATTAAGAAAACTGTCTTTTAAAATACTAAACTATATTTAATCACTCAGATAATCTATCTTTGCGCGAATTACGCCACACCTGAACTGTAAAACACTATTCTTTTCAAAACAATTTTATTACTATAAAATCAACGGTCTCTTTATTTAACAAATTTTAGCTTATGTGTCTACGAAAGGATATATTGAACTGCGCTTAAAAATATTACTTAACTATTCTAAACACTTGAAAAGGTTTTATGTCGTAACGCGATCCCTAAACGCATATTTCTTTTTGGTTTATATTCGTCATCGATGGCATTCTGTCTCGGATATTTTCTGTTGATTACAGTTGTAACCTTTTTACAATAGGATATGCACTGGTTTTAATTCATCGCAAATAGAGCAACATATCCAAAATCCCGACATATATAATTATAATCATTAATACACGGTCATTAAATTCTCGTCCACCAGTAAACATGAAATCATATCCCGCAGACTGTGGATAAATATAAATATAATAATACGGTTATATCTCTGTATAAATGCACATTATTAAGACAAATTGCCGCGTCTAGCACTGCACAATTTCCAGACTGTTAATTTTAGGATGACAAATCTCGTAAAATTGAAATCGCTTTAAATGTCAATTTTTACATTATTTATTGATAGTGTTTGGTGTATATTATTATTCAAAAAGTAAGTGGAAAACAGTAGTAGGATTTATTTTACAACTTATTTTAGTTTAACCTAAAATAAAAGAAAAAATGCAATTGGTATAAAATCTGCAAAAGCTTAAATTATTGAGGTTTGTGTGTGATTCAATTTTAAGTAAAAAAGTATTGTAAGAAAAATTTTATAATATGGGTCTATTTTGCTATGTAGTACTATCTTTTAAAAGTAAACTTTTGTTATGGCTTTGAGAAAAATAGATTTACACACTTAAAATACCTGTGGAAACCAATTTTTCCGGACTGTTTTTATTAGATTAACAAATACTTATGTTAAATTTGGAAACGCTTTTAAATAAGAACCTTATTAAGAAAGCCAAAAAATAATTTTAAACGTGGTAGCATTTTCGTTTATTTTTTAATAAAGTAAGCTAGAATAACCGAGATATACTTTAAAATTTCAAATTATTTCTTTTCAATATTAAGGTCCGCGCGTTTAGTAAAGAGGCCACCGACGTCATCATTTTCTGCGCAAAATCTCCTGTTATTCCCTCATCCAGTATTTAAAATGTTATTTATTTTTTGAATCAAATCTTTAAAATGGCTACTTCCTAGGTAAGGATACGAAGCCCTCGAAACCGCGATTGAAAGAGAGTTACAGAGGATTTCGCGTAGATAAGGATGACGTCGGTGGCCTCTTTACTAAACGCGCGGACTTTACTGCATTTCTTCCCATATATTATGTCACAAGACCTATTTATTTAGTTTAATAAACTCTTAAACATATTTTGGGCATGATTTTGGTTGGAAATTATAGATTTGCTAGGAATAAGATTTTTGCCCTTTAAGTATATAATCAATATTTAAAGGCTGTTATTTATAGTTTTCATTTATACTTAAATGCAAAAGCAAACATTTGTCCTTAAGCCAATCCAGGTGGAATTTTTAGTCACGTGATTTCGCGGTGGCCCTCTCTGAAATAAAAAATGGAGCACTTGAATATCCTGTTCTTGGTCACTTTTGTCTTTCCTCTTGATAAAGTTTTTGCTAAGACACAACCATTTTTTTCTTTTTGTCAATAGTGAACAATTTTATAATAATGCTAATTTCAAGGCAAAGAAGTCTGATACTGAAGATTATGATTATAAGAATTTAGTTTATATGGTTATTATTCGTTAAATGTGTCGTTCTGCATTTTTTTATACTGCGTTAAGTTAAAATCGTTTGCTGACGTTTTGCCATTGATTGCACGGTTCATCTTCGGGGATCTTTACGAGATTTGAACACATACTTTTACACACACTCGCAATGTAATGCTAAAGATGCTCATGCAATCGTTGGCAAAACGATTTTAATTCGATGCGGTCCAAACCTTAGAACCAATATTTCTCAGTTGACCAAGAACGTAAAACCTTCTATTCAATGAAAAGTTAAATGTCTCGTTTTGCATGTATATGCTTTAAATAAAAATGATTTCAAAGTAATAAATCTTATGCACAAAATATAATTTAATCGTTTAGTATTTTGCAACATTTGATGATGTAAATAATAAATTACTTTAAAATAAATCCTTTAAATTTATAGCTGCACCACTTATTTTAATATCAAACATAATTTGTTTCTTGATTTATATTTAACTGGTCAACACCTGATACTATTAGTATGTTGACATACTTTTACTTGGTTTATTATATTATATTAAGTTAAGCATAAAGAGTACAAAAATATCTTATTCAAAAATATAAGTTGGTTTGTGTCTAACCAAATAATTGCACTTGGCAACATTAACCTATCATCTGTGTTTTTGTAATAACTCTGTTGGTATTGTTACGAAATTTGTAAAATAGTTTATTAGTAAATAAATAATTAATTTTCTTTGATTGCTTTTTTATAATAAGTAAAATAACACCTGTCCTATTATACCGGGTGGTGCCTCTCCAAGAGGAACAACGGAAATCTTATGTAAATTTTAAGGGGGTTAATAATTGGCTCCCTTGTACATTTTACAAAAAAAAAATGGAAAATAACTTTTTGAAGAGACAAATCTGACAAACTCTCGTGCAAGTCTAAAAATTAATAAGCGAATCTTGAATTATTCGATAAATGTAATTGTAATTGTAAAGTTACCAAATTTTTGGTTCAGGTAAAACCAAACAGACAGCAACCACCAGCAGATAGTTTGTTATAAAGTCTGTCACTGATTTATTCACACTTTTCCTCATGTCAGTGACCTAGTCCGATACTCGAAACATGTGTTTGACCCTTACCATTTTTGGCAAAATGTTTCATCTAAAACATTTTGGTAAACTTGTCCAACAAAAAAAAGTGAGGCGTTCGCCCAGTCCTGCACCCGAAACATTTAACATTGACAGGCTGAGTTAAAGCGCCGCTTCCATATATGGCTGTAACCCCTTTAAAAGGTTTTAAAAGTATTCTTATCATTAAATCCATTTTATTACTGGCCCAGGAACTAAAAGGCTTTTTTTTAGAAAAAATTGATGGTTAGTTCAATTGTATGTCCCCCAAGGACTTAATATTGTTACCAAATTTTCAAAGCTTACTTTTCGAGAAATCGATTACAGGAGTTCTTCGTGGGACACCCTGTAGCTTGTAGCAATGCTAAACTTTTGGTAATAACCTTTGTCGCTTGCTTGCTAAAATTAGTCAATTTGTGGGTAGATTTTGTCAATGGACGACCGCTTGAGTAACCCCAGTAAGCAAGCGTTCTGACCAAAAACTAAGCAATGTTCTGTGCGTTTATAGTAAAACCTATATTTGACTTTGCTAACAATATACACGTCGTGCCAGTATAGATTAGGCAAAGATTGCCTGCATGTAAACATTCCGGATAGCATGATGTATCGGCCTTGGTTTGTTGTTGCTTTAGACCGTCTTCTTTCCACGTATAGGCAAAAATGTATGCTAATTTTGTAGAAATTCGCGGCAACTCCGGTTTTAAACAAAATTGGTGTACGGGGTTTTTTGGGCGCTGATCACGAATCTAAAAGAATTTTGTGACGTGATAACGTCTTATAATTCGATGGAGCCGGCTGCACACATAAATAACATGACTCATGCGACGTTCCATTTAAAGCTTGAAGTGCAAGTGAGAGCGTGGAAGAGGCACAATCGGCATTCACGTTCGGCAGCGTTTGACATCTGTTTCTCTTCTACTTTGAGCGGTCCGCTTGCTATACAATAATACATTTACATGTTTTCGTCAAGTAGGAAGTGCAGTGAAAAGTGAATGTGGTGTAAATTGTTTTCTTTTAAAAAATGCAACCATTCCATTTGTATTTTCTTATGACGTTGTCACGTTCAACTATCGTCAGTAAACCGACTTTGCAGACAACCGATTTTTTTTTGTTGGGAACGTTTCGTCCTTGAGATATCCAACATCAAAGTTAAAAGGTAAAATAGTCCTATTTTTACTATATGCCTCCTTCTCTTTACACACAATTCTTTATTTAAAGCTAAAGTGACATACAATACTTGATTTTCACATTTTAAAACTCCGTTTTTCTACGTATTTTATATTATTTTTGCACTAAATTGCATAGCTTCACTTTAAATCGTTTTCAGTTGCAGCAAGCTATGACGTCACGTGTGTATATGGTTGCAGTGAAAGGTATAAAATACATATAAAAACGGGGTTTTAAAAGGTGAAAATCAAATATTGTATGCCACTTTAGCGTTAAATCAAGAATTGTGTGCAAAAAGAAGGAGGAAGTAGTGAAAATGGGATTAGTTTAAATTTCAACTTTGATGAAGGATATCTTAAGACCCAAACGTTCCGCCAAAAATGTTTTTACATTCGTAATCAGCGCCCCAAAAATTCCGTATACAAAAATTTTGTCAAAATCGGAGTTGCCGCAGGTTTCTAGAAATTTGCCAAATTCCCTATGAAGCTCTTGATGTTGCACGACTTGTTGAAATAAATTCATATTTTACAAAACCTTTAAATTTTGAATATTTTTTATTTAAATAGATTATAGTTCATTACTTATAGCTTTTCATTATTTGTAATATTTCGTAATATACAGGGTGATTCAAAAATCGATCACGAAACTTAAGGGGATGTACTTGACAAAATAAGGGTAGAGCTTCATATAATGTTTTTTCAAAATGTCATTCGTTTTCGAGTTGCAAGCCGTCAAAGTTCAATTTTTATATTGGTTTTTCGCCATATTGCATTTATTTTTAACCAATCCAGTTGATATTTGGCACACAAATCGAGCTTTGCAAATTCTAAAATTTTAAGACAAAAGTACTTTTTATAAATACCGCCAGAGGGCACTTTACCTAAAACTTAAAATTTATCTTCATCATAACTTTTTTATTTTGACAGATATCACAAAGCTGGGGGCACCATTTTATAGATAATCAAAAACCTAAAAATAAGGTACTCTTTATTAAAGACGAGAAACCTCACCGTTTAGGCACCGCTAGACATCAAAGTTTTCATCAATTTCAATCAAATTACCTACATAAATACAGGGTGTCCAGTAACTCAACCGACCAATTAGTTTAGGGCAAATTATTATATGAAGTTTCTTTTTTATTTTTTGTTGTAGAATCGTTTGGTTAAATTTGTCGGTTAAGTTACTGGACACCCTGTATATATGTAGGTAATTTGATTAAAATTGATGAAAACTTTGATCTCTATTGGTGCCCAAACGGTGAGGTTTATCGACTTTAATACAGAGTACCTTATTATTAAAGTTTTTGATTGTCTATAAAATGGTGCTCCCAGCTTTGCGATATCTGTCAAAATAAAAAGTTATGATGTAAATAAATTTTAAGTTTTAGGTAAAGTGCCCTCTGGCGGTATTTAAAAAAGTACTTTTGTATTAAAATTTTAGAATCTACAAAGCTCGATTTGTGTGCCAAATATCAACTGGATTTGATAAAAAATAAATGCAATATGGCGAAAAAACAAAATAAAAATTGAACTTGGACGGCTTGCAACTCGAAACCGAATGACATTTAAAAAAAAAATTAAAGGATGTCTACCCTTATTTTGTCAAGTAAAATCACCCTCTTAAGTTTCGTGATCGATTTTTGAATCACCCTGTATATTTTCAGTTAATAATTTCAATACTAACTCCATCATTAAAAATCAATTTAATTATCATGACACTAATGACTACTTAAGCATTACGTATCATTTTTATTCACATTCAACAGGTGATAACAGATAATGTGATTGGAATTATTGAAATATTTTAATTAATTTCAAATGTCATAACTATCAAAAATATTTTGTCATTAATATTGTTTACATCCGGATGAATTTGTTTTAAATTTTTGTTTTCCTTTCGATTATTTTTATCAGATTAAAGTTGTATAATTTATCCTAAAATATTTTAAAAATTATTAATATCCATTTTGGTGACTCACCAAGTATATTTAGTTAAAAATAAAGATAAATAGAAGAAAGCAATACTATCTCAGATTTGAAATTACATCTGGTAAAATTATTATTAATTAAATTTTAAAAAAATACAAAATTAATAAAATTCATTAATTCACAAATTCTTAAGTATTTAGAAAAACACAAAATTTTGCACGACAGGCAGTATGGATTTCGCCACAAAGATCTACAGCAAATCTTCTTGCCTTCGTATCACACTGCTGGAATAAGTCTCTTGAGTTTCTAGGTGAGTCTCAGATCGTTGCTCTTGATATATTCAAAGCCTTTGATCAGGTCTGGCATGCCGCACTTCTTAATAAACTTCCCTCCTATGGTCTTTCAACTAAACTCTGTACTTGGCTCTCTAGTTATCTATCTGATCGACATATATATCAGTTATTGTGGACGGCCATTCTTCAAGCTTTCACCAAGTTAATGCTGGAGTGCCTCAGGGCTCAGTTCTGGCACCAACATTATTTCTTCTTCACATCAATGACCTTCTCTCGTCCACAACTAATTCCATTCATAGTTTCGCTGACGATAGTACCCTTCACTCCAGTTTTTAGGTTCCTAAACCCATCACTAAACCTGATTTGGAAAACAAACGCAGAGCAATGCAGATATCTCTTTCGCAGGATCTTAATTTAATATTGGATTAGGGCGCCAAAAATCTCGTCCACTTTAATGCATCCAAAACACAATCACGTTCCTTGTCGCGAAAAGAGTCACCAAATACTTATCCTCTACTAATGAGCGGCCAAGTTTTACAGGGCAAAGACACCTTCAATCTTGTGGGCGTCACATTTGAAAGTAACCTTAACTGGCATAAACACATTGTATCTATAGCCACGGCAGCTTCAAAAAGCTTGGATTTCTCTTTCGAGCCAAAAGTATTTTTCCCCTTCTAAAAGGTGTATACACTTTATATGTGTTCCAAATCCGACCTCCCTTGGAGTATTGTTCTCATATCTGGGGCATGGCGTCCCCCACAACCCTAAGCATTCTGGATTATATTCAAAGAAGAGCTATTCGTCTTATTAATGATCCTTCACTTACAGAAAGGCTTCCCTCTCTTGCCCATCGTCGGGCTGTGGGGATCTATCGCTTTTTTATAGGTACTTCCATGGCTTGTGCTCTGAAGAATTGTCCAGTATAGTTCCTCCACTCACGGTTCCCAACAGAGAAACTCGTGGTTCCGCGCGTATGCATCCCTATACGGTCCAACTGGACAGACCCCGAACTTCCCACTTTGTTCGTTCTTTTATCCCTAGAGTTTCTAGAATGTGGAACCTGCTGCCCGCGGAGGTCTTTCCTTGCCCCCAAGTCTTCAAGTATTTAAGTCCCGTGTCAACAAACTCCCTCTTACTTCGCTTAAGACACCCACGGTACTGTTAGGCTTTTAGTCTTCGGGGTTTGTCCAAAGATAAAAAAGTTAAATATGTCAAATATTTGACAAATATGTCAATTAATATGCCAAAATGCACCTTTTAAATACACTACTCAAAGAATTATCGCATATGTTCGATTAATTTTTAATCGCCCGGTATGATGTGCTGTTGAAAGGAAGTAGTTAAATTTATGATTATAAAATATCAGAAATGGGTAAGGGTATAAATTATTCACAAATGAGATTTCTTCCTTTTAACAGTACATTATATAGGGCGATTACAAATTATTCATTTTTTCAAACTTTTTACCCACCCCGTAGGATGTATTGCTAACAGTAAATAACAACGGTTACGATAAAGTTATAGCTCCAGCTTTCCTTAACATTTTCTTTTTTTAATTATCTTGATAACTTAATAATTAAAAGAGATATGGCCAATTAGATGAAAGCATTTTTGTATTGAAGCTTATGGAAGAAATCAAGCATATGCGATAATTCTTTTGAGGAGTGTAGTATATTTAAATTTTCTACTTAGGAAACTTGAAGAATAAGACAGTGCAAATAGTTATACATTGTAACAAAGTATTTGTACTAAAATCATAATGGCACCTCACTAAAATAAAACTTAGAAACCCATAAACAAATAAAAATTAAAGATAATGAAAAAAAAAACTATTTGACTCGTTAAACAATTATTTTTGTTAAAAAAGGCAAAAAATATAGGGATCATAATTTAAAGTATGGTCATTTTAGATTTATATTTTGTACAGGTTATTTTTTGTAGTGCAAAAAAAAGAAAATAAAGCGGTTAGAATTATGTAGTAGCTTATAACGTAACGTAAATCCTTTTTAATTTAAAACTAAAAAAGATATAAATAAATAAATTTTAAAAGAATAATAAAAACGGTGAAACATTTCAGGCCAAGTGGATGAAGTCCATGACCAGGATGTTTCAAGTTTGGAAGGTAAGTGTTAAAAATTTAAAATAGGCACTGTTTTTTGCACAGTTTTAAAAGTTAGATAATGAATGCAATTACTTTTTAAGAATCTTCACACAGTATCATAATTTATTTACCACAAAAAGGAAGGGAAACAACTGTATAGTTAAAAATTTTATGAAAATAGATAAAGTTATATAATTCTATTATTTAAAACATGATTAAGTAAATTGCGTTAAAAATACGGTAAAGGGTAAAACCGGTATTTTGTTATTTTTAATATTTTAAAAACAAGTTACTCTTCATAAATTTTTTTGCTTCATCTGAAATGATGAAAACTGTAATAAAAATCGCTGTAAACATACAGGGTGGTTCAAAATGGCGAAAATATTACCAGTGAAATAAATATTTTGTCCTTATTTTATTTTAACAAAGGAATGCAGTAACAAAAATTTTGTAATTGTAACTATACAGGGTGTTCGAAAAATGCACGGCCAAATTTCAGGAGGTGATTCCTCATTGAAAAATATGAAAAAAGTTCCTATAAACATGGGTCCGAAAATGCATACTTTCCAAGATACAGGGTGTTAAACTTTTTAAATAAAATAGGTTTTTGTAATTATCTTGAATACCCTGTAACCGATTTTCTTGAAATTTTTCAGTGTTATTTCTAGTAATAAGGGCCAAAGTTAGCATAATTAAATTAAAATTATTAAGTCCAGTGGCGTCTCACGGGACATCTTATCGAAAATAATTGTAAAAAAATGTACGTCACTGACTTTTTGTAACTTTTTTATTTTTTTTAGAATAAGCAACTGAAAATACAACTTTTTTATTTCTTGAAATTTTTTTGTATCTTGCTTCGTTTTCGAGAAAAAAATAAAAACCACTTTATTGCATGTTTCTTGGGACGGAATTTTTGAATTTTGACGATTTACTGAGCAAAAACAGTTAAAGATAGAGCAAAATTAATTTTACTTTCCTATCTTAACTTTTTAAGGACTATTTAATGACATTAAAAGTGAAGGTCAACTGAAGATTAAAGAAGGTGAATGTTGAACCTAAATGTTGGACACCCTGTATCTTGGAAAGTATGCATTTTCGGACCCATGTTTATGGAAACATTTTTTCATATTTTTCAATGAGGAATCACCTCCTAAAATTTGGCCGTGTATTTTTCGAACACCCTATATATTTAAGAAGCATAAAATAGAAAATAGTAATCGAAATTTTAATTTTTTCTTTGTGTTACTTATACAATATTCGCATAAATTTTAACTAAACTTGATAACGTTTGCACAAAAAAACTTTTTATGAAGAAATAAACATTTTTGTTATCTACATTTTACATACATATCACTAATGATTTTTTTGTTTTCACTCTATTAATTTGACGCCAGTAGTCAATGTCAAAGCGCTTAAACTGTTCTTCACTTTAGAAAAATGACTTTGAACTTTTTTGTTTAAAATCCTATTACAAATGTGGATATAATAAAATTAATAAAGAGTATTAAAATATCTTTTGAAATGTTCTTCTGTTGCATTAAATTAAAATGAACGGTTTCCGAGAAAAACGACTTTATACATTTACGTACGTTTTATAATTAGATATTCTGATTTTAAAAATTACCAAAACAAGCCTCGAAAACCAACGTTGTTAATGGGTTATTTTTATTGGTATGTATGCAAAATTTGGCATCAGTACACTAGAAAAAATAACAAAAAAAAAAAAAAATTCTTCAATATCCTGTACTCCATTTATTTTGAGTTTTAGAAAAAATTGTATAGAAGTTTGTTGCATTAATTTTTCGTGCAGAATCGCCCACAGAAATTCTAACGCGTAATTTCCGGACACCCTGATTAGTGTGTCCGAAATTGATAGGTATTTATTGGGATATTGGACACCACAAGAGATAAAAAGATGGATAAATGGATAAAGTGGTAGGCCATTCAACCTTTAATCTAATAGCGTTTAAATGACGGCTGTATCTTGATTTTTGAGATATTTGGAAAAAAACTAAAAATGTGCATAACAACATTATTAAGACAGTTTCTATCTTTTATGGTTTTTAATATCCCAATACATTCTCTACCAATTTCCAACACACTGTATACATGCTATATGCATAATGTTGCTTATAGTACCAGTTACTATAAGCAAGTAACATGTTTGTATCTAAAATATGTTTTATTGTAATACAAAAAAGTTATCAGATTTTAAATATATTTTTAATTTAGACAAATTTTTTAATACGACAATTTGTAGTTAGCTAACTCTATTTTGGATTGATTACTGTACTGATTTATTACAAATTAAGTTTAATAGGTTTATATATATATATATATATATGTATAATAGTTTCTGGACACCCTGTATGTATGTAGGTAATTTGTTTGAAATTGATGAAAACTTTGGATGTCTATTGGTGCTTAAAATTGTTTTGGGTAATCTTCATCACAGAAAAAACAAAGTTGATTTTTCACTGTACAAGTTGGTTTTTGAATCATTTTTTTTAAGTTAAAAAACAAAAAACCTATAGACATTTAAAATGAGGACAAGTTAGATTGGACTCACTGTACATACAGTTTAAAACAAAATTTACAAAATTGTAAATTAATAATTTTACATAAACCGTTTTTAAGTGATAACAGGTATCACATAAAGACGGTTCAAGATGAACACTATCCGAAACGTCGTGTATCAATTAAAAATAAAAGATTATGTAAGTCTCCAAGAAAGAAGTATTATAAGATAATTTTTTGAGTTATACCACTCTTGCAGCACATGACCGAAATAATTAAAGATAAAACTAAATGTTTGTCAAATGACTCACCAATTATGCCGACCAGTGTATAATTCAAATCACGAATTTTAATTTGGACTGTACCTACCTTTCTTTAATATAAAATGGCGTGTGCTCATTCAGTCTAAAAGATAAAAGACTTGGCTCGTGTATAAAAATCTTAACTGTGACATATAATAAACCGCCTGAAAACCCAACGCAAACATGTTGTTTCACACAAAAAGACAGTGTCCCCATAAAGGCGTTTGCCACAAAATAGAATGATTATTAAAAAGTCATGAAGTCACCCGCACCAATGAAAAATTGATCCTCATTGAGTAGTTGCATGTGAAATTGACTTAAAAAAGTAGTTGTATAACTGCGGTCTATATTTACTTAGCCTGATTACGTTTGTCCCGTGGTACGCATATGTTAAAATAGTAATTTCTTGATAAATTAAATATTAACGTGTTAAAACTTCTTATTTAAAAGTTAAACAATAATAAGAAAGTTGCGGCAACTCCAATTTTGACAAAATTTGATATACGGAGGTTTTTGGGGCGCTGATCACGTATCTGAAACGAAAACGTTTCGTTCTTAAGATATCTATCATTAAATTTAAAACTGAAATTAATCTTATTTTTACCTAATTCTTCCTTTTTTGCACACAATTCTTGATTTATTGCTAAACTGGCCCCCAATATAAAATATACACCCTTTAAAATCTGCTACTTTATTTCTTTACACCTTTTTTTATTAAATTGCAAAGCTTTAACCATCAAAGGCTGCAACTATGTGTATACACATATTTCTACCAAACCTTTGCAATTCAATGATTAAAAAATTAAAAAATTTATAGAAAAACAGGTTTTTATATCATGTAAATCAAACATTAAATATTTTTTTTTTTAAATAAGCACTAAAGTTTAAACAGGTAATTTACAATAACAATTATACTCCTTTGACCACAGACTTTAACACAGTAAAGAAGTTGTCGGTTTATTGCTGTGAAAAAGCTAAAAGTCCTAAACAAAATATTTAAAAAAACATAATGCACATCTCATATGGATATTTTGTTATATTTTTTTACTCTCGTCACCGTAAAAGAGCTGTATGACCTGTTATAGTAAACCCCACTTTTGCATCTATTTGTTTTTGCCTTAATCCCATCACATGTAACCTTTCACATGAAAGCGCGTACGCGATACGACGTAGGGTGCGTTCTACGTCTTAGTCCAGTCTTTCAATGCCAAATTTTTTGTCAGTCGTAGGGTGTAAGGCGTTTAAGGCGTTCTTACACTTTATATGTAACGGGACTTGTAATAGCCGAACTACAGTGACCCATGAAATGAACACCGGATCTGTGTATTGTTAAAATATGTTTTTTATGATGGTTTAAGCAAAGAATACACATCCATAGAAGCTCCCAAGTAAGACTTCAGCGTACCCTGAAATTTTACTACGTATCTTGTCCACCAGATAGTAAAAGTAGTCCAATCGACCAATAGAAATTCGACATAGGCATCGACCAATTTTCTGATTGGTCCGGTGCCAAGCGACATGTAACTTTTGCTATCTGGTGGTCAGGGTAGGTACTTAAATTTCAGGGTATGCTAAAATTACACTTGTGAGCTTCTATGGATGTAAATTCCCATCCAAATGTCCATTTTTTTCTAATTCATTTCGAAAAAAAATTGTAAATTGGTGCGGATTGTACTTTTAGTGAAGAAGTAGTTTATAAAGCGATTCAGGCGGGTGTGGGGCATTCAAAGATTTATAAATGTATTATAAATAATGCAGAAGAGCCGCAGGACGCCGAGGACACTATTAGTATAGCGATGTAGGGAATTGATTTATCATTCTGATCCACAGGACGTCTCAGTAATATTACATTCATATTAATATACGGTTCTATTTTAATATTGTCACCAAGTATTTATAGCGCCATTTGAATATTTGTTTTGTCTCAGGTGATGCACAACGCGGATTTGAATAATTGAATTTATAAAACGAGGTGTGGTGTTTTATCACCCCGGGGTTGGCAGCGGGTGGTGCGGTAAAACACACCACCATGGAATAACTGGGTTTTGACTTATGTTTTTGTAATTTGGGATGGATAGGTGCTGGTATTTTGGGTTTTATTTATGTTACGACGATAGTTTTGTTTTTGTTCCTTCTCTAAATTAAGGGACAACCTAATTTATATATTATTTCTAACAATAACGAATTTGTGTGCCGGGTAAATAGATGTTTTTTTCTCTGTTCCGTCAAGGTTGTAAAAGCACTGCAACACGCGGTTCTTGAATTTAACTGCAGTTTTTAGACAACCCGGAACCCGGTACTGTCACCCCGGATGCTTTTTTATAACTATTAGCTCTAGAAATGTTGGCAATAATTAAAATTTTTAGGTAAGTAGTAATCGGGTGTGAGGATTTTCTGCAAAGCCAGCTCTTAGAACATTTTACTTTGGTTCAATAAATCTTACAATAAAAATCATCCCTTGTTTTGTTGAGTAAACTTGAACAGCTATGTCCTCAAAGTAGTCGCACATATGTACACTTTTGTGGCTCAACTTTTATAGTGGAATAATTAATTAAACTCTATGATTTTCACAAGTATGCTGGTGTAAACATAATGTTTATTTATTATTCCGCTATAAAAAGTAGGGCCTCAAAAGTGTACATGTGTCAAGTACCTTTAAAACCAAAATTTAAAAAAATATTTTCCGAACTTTTTATTGGGTTATTGTAAAATTTTAAGTTTATTACTAAATTGCCCCGCCCTCCCCTACATTTCACAAGCGAGACGCAAGGCTAAGCTACACTGCGGGCTCGTTGCGATTATGTGTGGCCCCAGAGTTGGGTCGTATTCGAATACTCAGTATTCTGAATAGTATTCAGAATACATTGGGTCGGTATTCGAATAGTATTCAAATAGATTTGTGTGTTTGGTATTCGAGGGAATACTTTATTGGTCAGTATTCAGCATTCTGTATTCGAATACTTTTTCAGTATTCGACGAATACATTTTTTTGAGCATTCGAAAACGGCGTAACGAGCATTCGAATACCGCAAAATACCAAAATGTAGATAACATTAGAAGTAGAAAAATATGAAAAATATCAGGTGGGGACTCCTCAAATTTTTTGGGTCCGACTCTGAGTATTCAGATTTTTTTCAGCATTCGAATACCGAATCCAGGTATTTATAAATACTGAGTATTTCAATTCGTATTCGAATACCGCCACTCTGAGTGGCCAGACTTTTACTCACAGACGACTTTAGGTAGGCTCGAAAGCATAAGCAAGCATGTCTTATCGTGTCTTATAGTTATTTAGTAGTAGTTAAATGTTACATTGATGAACAAAGAATACCAATCCATAGAACCCCACAATTGAGAGTTCAGCGTACCCTAAAAATTTTTAGTACCTACCGCGACCAACAGATGGCGAAAGTAGTACGATCTCGCTTTGCTAATACGATTATCATCAGAAATTGATAGCAGTCGCTGACGAACAGTCGGCCCGATCAGTTAGAGTGAGGAATATACGCAAAATTTAATAAAAATAAAATCCCCGATAAATGGACCCGTTATAAATTATTAAATTTATGATTTCAGAATAGGATATATCGATGCGTTTTTACAAAACATCATAAGCGACATTCGCCAATTTTACGGGAAACGATTTTTTCCCATCGCGTTATTTTTAAAGAAAAACCGAGATCTGAATGTTTTTATTTTAGATTTCGTCTTAATTTGAATTACAAAACAAATATATTTAACATTTAATGTCAAAATTTTCAGAAACTCCTAAAAAAAGGTAAAAATTTTAAAATTCTATACCTAAATAGTTAATTTTTAAATTTTTTATTTTTATTTAATTTATCTTGACAACGGTGGCAGACTTGCCACCAAAACGTCGATTTTTAGTTCTTTATTTACTTCCTTTATTTTTTTTGGTTTTTGGTACTATTAATTTATTTTTTGGGGTGTACCCAAATAACTACCATTGATTAAATGAACCGCCGAACCAATATAGAACATATCTTTATCTGAAATAAAGCCAATGAAAAAAAACGTTTCCCGTAAAACTGACGAATGTCGCTTACGATGTTTTGTCAAAAACCCATCGATATATCCTATTCTGAAATCATAAATTTAATAATCTTATGGATACTACCATTTATCGGGGATTTTATTTTTATTAAATTTTGCGTATATCCTCACTCTAACTGATCGGGCCGACTGCTCGTTCTGATGGTAATCGTATTAGCAAAGCGACATCGTACTACTTTCGCCATCTGTTGGTCGCGGTAGGTACTAAAAATTTTAGGGTACGCTGAAATCTCACTTGTGGGGTTCTATGGATTGGTATTCTTTGCTATAGGCTTGTTTTACAGCAGTTAGAAACCGTTTTCAAACTATCAGAGCATGCGCACGAGACAAAATTCAACGGATTTTATCTCCTACGCATGAGCCTGACGGTTTGCAAATTGTTCCTGACTGATGTAGGAACAAACCTTATACCATTGTGCTATTTTTTCTACTTAATTAATATATAAAAAACAATTTACATTGTATCTAGTTAGCTACTTGGAAACCATTATGATTTTATCGTTGTTATATAAGTTATATAGTAAATTGAGAGATAATTGCATTTGATACACCCAAAAGTCACCGAGCGCCAATAAAGGCCTAAGCCTAGTGAATGTAGGGTTCTTATTAGTGTCCGACCGAAACTGCCGCAAATACTGATGTGGAAAGATGTTCGTGCGCTTGCCTAACTTCCTTTCATGCGAAATCGCTTTCTTAAGGTGATTTTTTTATTGTCAACGGTTCAAAAGACTTTTTAAAGCGTACGTAAAAATGACGTCATTCAAAATGTAGTAAAAAACCGATGTTTTTAAACCTATGTATCAGCTGATAAGTTTTAACCTCACTTTTCGTGTTGCTTGACCCAGCTCGCGAGTTAGGGTAGGGCAGGGCTAGTTGAGCAATTTTTCACTTCATCAGTTATAGCTCCTCAAAAATAAGTCTTAGGGGCTCATAATGCATACTGATGGATTAGCAATTTATCCCTTAGCAATAGTGTCCATAGTAATTTCTTTCTAATAAGTCGAATTTAGGAGCTACATCTATTTTAATGTAGATAGTCAAGTATGCCCAACGTACCCCATAGGTGGGGTAAGTTGAGCAAGGATATGGGGCTAGTGGAGCACTTAGAAAGTATAGTCAAATCATGGCTTGAATGTTAGATACGTTTACAAAAAAAATAAATTTTGACAATTTGCTGTTATATTTATAATCTTATAGTCAAAACAACAAATATCATTAATAAAACAGCAACGTACCTAGCTTAGCTTAACTATTGGATTTAATATCTAGCAAGAAATGCCTTACAAATTTTTACAAAAACTTTTAGTTTGTAAATTTTATTTAAATTTTTAAAATTATAACTTTTTCTATATTTTTATTCAAAAATGTTTTTGCTAGAAAATTTTATTAAAAAATTTTAAATTTCCATTGACTCATCTTCGTTTTTAAAAGTTTTTTAGCAATTTTATTTTACTTCTCTTGTAATGCCTTCTGTATTTGTTAAAATTGCAGCTTTTTTTATCTTCTGTTTGATTTGGCTTTTCTTGGACCAACCTTTGGGTATGGTCGAACTATTTCCAGAGAAAACGTATAAGTTAGATAGGTCAGCTCGTTTTCTTTGTTGCTTGTACAAAGTTCGGGTTGCAGCTTCTTTTAAATCTTGAGGAGACTCTAGTAGTCTTACTGTTATAAGTCCGTATACTAAAAATAATAAAAAAAAACATTTTATACTTAAAACCGTGAGGTTACTGTAGCTCAACTAACCCCAACCTGAAATTTTAAAGGAAAAGTGAATTTATTAAAAAAGCGGTTAGAATTATATCCAAAATCTTTACATATAATAAAACTGCAATAAATTTACTAAAGATTAACACTTACCTGATTGAGAACGGAATACATTTAACTATCACAGATAAAATTTTCCGGCTTGCAATTATTTAACTTTTTAATCACAAAATAAACAATGCACACGGATACTTTTCTCGAACGCCGCGTCACCACTAGTGGTCGCACAATAAGTTCCCCTCGCGCAACCCCTTCTTTACGCTATTTGATGATTTCGCGTGCGGTCGATAGTTTTTGAGATATTTTAATTGCCCAACTTACCTCTATGCTCAACTAGCCCCGCCCTACCCTACTTAATTTTTTAGTTATTTAATTATTTTTCCTTTCTTTATTTTATGAATAATCTTTTTTGTTTTGTAACATCCACAACTACAACAGCCTCTTCTTTGCAGTATTCTCCGACCAGTTTTCAAAAACGGTTGAACACGCGACGTTGATGACGTCATCATTTACCAAAAAAATGTAATGATTTTGAACCGTTGACAATAAAAAATTCGGATTTAATTAAAAAAAATATCAAAATTATTAAAATGGGATGGTTTTGAAAAGCGCGGCTCTTTTTTTTTGTATTTGTATAAGTTTATAAATTATAAAAATGATTAAAATGGAATAGTTTTTAAAGGCGCGGACCATTTTTTTGCTTTTTGGAGCCCTCTTATAAAAAGAAATTTATATATTATTATATACGCCCCAAATTTCAGTATTTTAAGATATTTTATACTTGATCACGTTAGTTTTGGTTTCGGCTATGGCTAGTTCCCATGCCGCAAAGACTTGAAATACAACAGCGTTAAGATAGGTTGTGTGACGTTACAGCTAAGACAAATAGTAAAGATAATTTAAGCTCTGTCTGCATCACTGTGTGCATAGTACAATTTAATCCAGCTAAGTTAAAATAATGCGATTTTACTTAACTTCCAACAAATATTGATAATAGTTACAGGGTGTCAAATTAAAATTTTTATTTTACATTTCTGAATTAGACAATAAATTATGTATGGGCATCTTAGGACAGTTTTATTGAAAATTAACAATTGCAGCCTAGAAAAAAATATCCTTTAATTTCTTCCAAATAATTCTTTATTAACCCAAGGGTCCGTTTTTTCCAGTGTTTTCATCCAGATATTTCAAAAATGGTGAAGGATAATGAAATTAATAACGTTAAATACTTTTGTTACCTTAAAAACATACAATAGGTATTTGCATTTTACTAATAAAATAGCTGTTAAATCACACAAAAAAAGTTTGCGTTTAATTAATATGCAGAGAGGCCTACAAATGACACCCTTTAATATTATACCAAAATCTCTAGCAAACTTTGATTTTTCATCTCAAAAAACCTTATAGTGCCAAATTTGAGCAAAAACGGATTAATTACAATCCAAAATAAAATTTTAACTTGACACTGTGTTTCTCGGGTTTTTTGCAGTAAAAAAGGTAATAGTACATGTTTAAAACAACCTAAAGCAAACTTTTAAATAAAATGTGTTATTCTTCTTTTTCTGGATGCCGAAATACTAATTTATGTAACAAGTGCATAAAGTGATACTTTTTTTTTTTACAAATGGGAAGTTTGACAGCACTAGCCTTTAGGCGAGTGCGGCAATCCCATGGGTAAAAAGACGCTTTATGCATGTGTTACATACTATATTTTTTCCACGACCATATAAAAATTTCAAAAAATACCATTTTATACATGTTTTATTTATCTTAACTTACTAATTTTAATTTTTGCAGCACAGCCATCATATTGAACAAAAAATCTTAGCCTACTTATTTTTTAAAAGACAAATCCTCTTCATAACTATGCCATTATGATTTAATTTTAGAAAACTGCATGTTCTTACTTTTTGTAGAAATAATATCTACTAAAACAGTATAAATTCATTTTTAATTTCTTAGTCATCAAAATTTATTATTATTACTAGTTTTAAATAATTTCTAATAAATTTATTCCCAAACTGTCAAATTTTAAAACTAGTGACACATTAACTAAAAGAAATAATGACGCAATCAAAGGTAACTTGACTGTTTGGTTTAGTTGATGTCTCGTTTACTGTTACATTGAAAAATTATTTTTTAAAGTTTATTGTAGCAGGCATGGAAACAAAGACTAATTCAAAGTGTGAAAAAGCTTCGAAGTGTTAAAAAAGTAACTTTTTTAACACTTTATGTAGTGTACTAAAATGGAGTACTTAACTTTATGTTAACGATTTAAAAAAACAGAATTTTTTTAACGGTCGTAAAAAAATATTGTAAAATAGCTTTAAAAATGCAAAGAAAATGTGGTGTATCGAAAACTTAATAAAATCATTTTATAAGGATTTTATTGGAGATATGGTTTTCCTTCAGATTTTAGTCTTATTTAAAAGGTTGCACACAGGGAACATCTGTGCGCTACAAGTAATGTTTTGTCAAGAATGCAAATGTTATGTGGCACTTTACACCTCTCAGGTGTACTAAGAAACAGGCCAGACCATTAAATTCTTGCACGAGGATACTCTTAAGTTACGCCGTGTGGTGGTACTTATTACTATTATTAGAGAGTTAAAGCATAAAGACGTTATATGGAACCATCATGCTCTTAACACCGCACCATATAGAGTGACCAGTACCAGTAGCTATAAAGAACCATATGGTTTTTATTTTGTGGAATTCTTTTTAAAGCATGATTCAAAAATAAATTTTTAGCACAGCGTGTATTATTGTTGGTTTTTAAGATATCAACAGCATTACAAATGACAATATACTGACTAACATCAAAAAAATAAACTTACAACATAACCTAAACATTAAATTTAATGCATTCTTTCTTAAGTTTGAACAATCTGTTATGGATGTACTCATCTAACTAAAGAGTATAATTTATCTAAATTCAGTGCTCAATAATACAACAAATTTATCTGACTGTTGTATTAAAAGTAAAAATGGAAATTGTACACTCATTATTATACATTTTCGCTACTTCAAGTCACAATCCAATTGGAGCCCTGACCTTGGGGGTCCCGGAGCACGGCCTCACTAGCCCCCTAATGGGTACGCCACTATTCATAAGGTAGATGCTTTTTATAGGGTAACTTTTATTGGCATATCTTTTATCTCGCTTTAAATTGCTAATTTTATACAAAAACAGTTTCAAAACTATATAATCGTCAAAACTTACGTTTAGATAATTAAGTTACAGAACATAAATACAGAAAACTGTTTTCTTTCTTTAGTTCAAAGTAAATCACTAAGAAGCAAAATATAATCTAGGGACGGAAAAAAAATGTTTTATTAAACCGTAATTAAGTTATACTTACCTAGTATAGAAATTTCGTTATCACTCGTATACTTATTTATAATTACAAATAACCGTTATGTTTTAATGCATTACATTACGACTGGGGGAATTTCCGCAGACTTATCAAAACTTGATAAAATAATGAGTATTTTATATTGGTTTAATTTTTTACCACATGGATATATACAGTCCGTGTGAACTTTGTGAGGGTTGTAAGAAATTGGAGTGCTTTATTTTTATGTTATACATGTAATTTATAAACATTTATTTCGTGCATGTTTTAATTGAAAGAAATTGTTTTTATATATTAAGCCTGCCGCTGATTTTATATAAATTTCGTATATAGAGGTTTTTGGGGCCGCGTGATAATGAATCTAAAGATATCTATTATCAGACTGCAAAATTAAATTTTACCTGAACCTTATTTTAACTATATTTTATCCCTACAAATTTTGACTTAAAGCTAAATTGGCACACGGTGTTTGATTTAAACCTTTTAACCTATTAGTCATAACTACAACTGCCTCATAATAAACAAATGATATAATGTATTCTTCCATATACTTTTTGGGTGCACTAAACTACTTAAATGCAAATATCTTGAAAACGGTTGCTCTGAGCTATTCTTACATAGGATACCTTTTTTGTGTAGAAAGCTTGAGAGAGTTTACTGGTTTACTTAGATGGTACATACAGTGTGGCACAAAAAGTTGGAACATAAAAATATATATATAGTGTAGCTAGCCCTTCCTAGTTTACACATAAATATTATTAACAGATCTGAATGGCTTATGTTATTAAAACCCTAGATACCGAGTTTTATTAAAATATTCAAAACATATCAAATATTATTGAAAAGAAAAATATATTTTTTTCACTTTAAAACCCTGTATCTTCCTTATTATCAACATTTCGATATAGGTATGTTGGGTTATAGTTATTTATTAGATAAGTGAGTTATATTACATATAAGTCACGCAAGAAAAGTTTAACTCTCGAGCCCGAAGGGCGAGAGAGGTAATTTTCTTAAGTGACTTATATGTAATAACTCACGTGTCTAATACAAAATTTTATCCAACACTTTCGTATAAATCGTATTTAATATCGAAAATTATTTGAAAACGTCATCCATTATTTGTTACTTGTCATTGTCAACATCAGCAACAAAATTTTGTATTTTTGGAAAGCAAGCTTGTTTGGTTGTAATGCATTTTGCTAAATCCAACACTTTCGTATAAATCGTATTTAATATCGAAAAATAATTTGAAAACGTCATCCATTATTTGTTACTTGTCATTGTCAACACCAGCAACAAAATTTTTGTATTTTTGGAAAGCAAGCTTGTTTGGTTGTAATGCATTTTGCTAAAGTCTATAATTCACTAGTGAGCTAAAGAGTACTTTAGCTCACTAGTGACTTATAGTACACTTTATATCCTCAAAATCTGATCAATTATATAGATATTATATGTAAGTGTTGGATAAAATCTTTATATTTTGACATAAGGAATCTGTCGTTTTTTTGTGTACCATTAATTAGCGGACACCCTGTATCACTGATAATGTCTGTATTTTAGCCAAAATACTATTTCAAAAAAGAATAGTAATGATAAATAAATGGTCGGTATGCACAAAAATTGGGTATAAAGGTAGTTTAGTTTTAATGAAAAATGAAGTCTTCCAAATATGGCAACCCCTATGCACAAAATTAAAAATTTCTTTTTGTTAATTGACTTTTTACAAGAATTTCTTTTTCCACGACCGTTAAAAAATATCTTTTTAATCGTTAACATAAAGTTAAAGTAATCCATTCAAGTACACTACATAAAGTGTTAAAAAAGTAACTTTTTTAACACTGAATTAGTATTTGTTTCAATGCCTACTACAATATCCCTAAATATCAATTTACGCAATGTAACAGTAAGCGCGACATCAACTGAACCAAACTGTCAAGTTACCTTTGAATTCGTCATTATTTCTTTTAGTTTATGTGTCAGTCGTTTTAAAATTTGACAGTTTGCAAATAGATTTAATAGACATTATTAAAAATTAATGGTAATAATGAATTTGGATGACTAAAATATTGAAAAGGAATTTATACTGTTTTAGTATTATTTCTACAAAAAGTAAGTACATACAATTTTCTAAAATTAAATCATAAATGCGTAGTTATGAAGGATAATTGTCTCTTTAAAAATAAATAGGCTATATTTTTTTGTTGCAATATAATGGCTGTGCTGCAAAAATTAAAATTAATAAGTTTAGATAAATAAAACATGTATAAAATGATATTTTGGAAAATATTTACACGGTCGTGGAAAAATATAGTATGTAACACATGCATAAAGTATCTTTTTAACTCATGGGATTGCCGCACTGGCCTAACGGCTCGTGCTGTCAAACTTCCCATTCGTAAAAAAAATATCACTTTATGCACTTGTTACATAAATTACTATTTTATCAGAAAGGACATTTTTTCTAATAATGAAATGAGACAAAAAAATTTCTCTTGTATAAACCCTATTCGTAGATAGTCGGCTTGTAATTTTCCCAGAAGTTATTTTGTGTGAAAGGTAGATTTTAATATCCAGTAAAAACTTGTTCCTTATACTTGTTCCTTATGATTACCATACATCAAAAGCCCGATATCCAAGCAACTAAGTCGGCCATCTTGAATATTCCAGTTAATTGTAATTGTAAGTACTCATGATATTTAAATTTGACGTGCACCACACCACCACGCATTGAGTGCTGTTTATCGAATTTAATCTCTTTACTTTTGCCTTTGAAATTATTTATTACACGCAATGATACAAAGAAGTATTTTCGCATGGTTAAGTAAAAATGGTAATAACTCTTTAAATAAAATATTATTTTAAACAGCGTGTTTCAGAATGTTTTAAGAAAATCTAATGACAGATTCTACTGAGTGTCTAAAAAGGTGCAGAAAAATTCTTTACAAACTCCTGAGGCTAAAATATGACGATCTAACTCAACATACCTTAAGCCAGAATTAAAGATATGTTATGTATTGTTTCAGCGGATTGATTAATTGAGGGTATTTATTTGTGTACACGCCTAATCTGATCGTTTTTTTTAACAAAATAAAGAAAAACCTCTATAAAAAAAAACAAAAATTAAATAGGTAACTTAAAAACTAAAAAATTTATAAAGAATTTATGGTTTCGTCCGTTACTTTGTGACCGTACATTTTAAATTAATAAAATAAAACAAAATATACTTTGTTCATAGTCACTTTGAATGTTTAGCCGTGACAGCTGTTTCGTAGTACAACTACATTTGCAACGTATGACAAACTAAAATTATTTTACTTATATATAAACAGGTATTACTGTTTATATATAAGTAAAATAATTTTAGTTTGTCAGTACGTTTGAAAATGTAGTTGTACTACGAAACAGCTGTCACGGCTAAACATTCAATTAAAGTGACTATGAACAAAGTATATTTTTGTTTTATTTTATTAATTTAAAAATTTATGTTTCGGTGACAAGTCTGCCACCGTTGTCAAGATAAAATTGAAATTAGTATATTTCTAACTATTCCTGAAAGTGCCACTTTTCCGCACGCGACTGCAGTTGACCGAACGACACGTAACGGAGTTCGGTCAAGCAGTCAAGTGCGGAAAAGACACTTTCGGCACGTGTTAGGAACGCTATTTTTCTACGAGCGTAAGGAAAACATGAAAACAAAATTTTTTTTTTTAATTTTTACAAAATGCTACCTAATATCCTACCATACCAAAGCAAAATTTCCTTTTAAATATGAAGTCCATGAAAATCCTTCATGCAACTCACTAATATGGTTCAAAATTTTTCTAGTTTTCCGTACTAGTGCGGAAAAATGACACTTTTCAAACTAAATTGCGTGCGGAAAAGTGCTGGTTTCCACACGCTAGTACAAAAAATTCATTTTTATTGTATTTTATCTTGACAACGGTGGCAGACTTGCCACCGAAACATAATTTTTTAGTTCTTCCAGTTACTTTTTTAAATTTTTGGGTTTTTGAGGTTTTTTAAAGTTTTGTTTTAGGGAACTCGATCAGATTTTGCCATCAATTATTACCTTAAACTAAAAGTAAATTATTTTTGAAGTACAGAGTAACAAAAATTTAATCTGGTTTTAGTTTTTTTAAATAAATAATTTTGTTAATAATAAAAGCATTATCACAATATTTACCTAGAGAGGGTTTTAGAAAATTCTGACCCCCTCTGTACTAAACTTTTCGATTAAAATTTTTATTTTTTAACGCATTTTACGTAAAAAAGATAAACGTGTTGAAAGTTGATTTGGGGAGCCCTTTTTGGGATATTTGCATTTAAAAATCACTTTCAATATCGGCAGGTCTAAACTCTACAAGGTATTTTGGAATAGGGAGCCTATTTTTTAAAAGTGTTATTCCCTAAGTGACTTTCTTTATCTTTATGACATCTTACGAAGGCTTATGCCTAAATACCAGTGTACCGTGAGTGCCGGGTTAGTGGATGTTTAACCCATTATTGTCGTGTTCCGTCAACGTTATCCAAGCACTGAAACATGCAATTTTTGCATTTCACAGCACCTTTTAAACAATGCGGTAGTGCCACCACGGACGTTATTTTTAAATAACTACTACCAGGAGAAAAAAGTTTTTGTACCTTATGTCCTAAATTGCTTAATTTTTTGAGATATAGTGTGGTAAAATTTAAAAATTCCTTTCTTACCTTTCTCCATTTCAAAAGGTATTTGGGACAAAGGTTTATTTAAACTTTTCTTTTAAAAACCACGTAAGAATTCACACTCTTAAAAATCTTTATAAGCATCTTATTATAATACACCCTGCATAGTGAAGGCCTGGTCATTGGTCATGCAGGAAGTGAACTTTTAATCCAGATGTCCCAAACAGGACTGCTCAAAGCAACTTTTGCACGTATACTTGGCTAAAATATGTTGATGAACAAGATTTTTATCAAAAAGTTTAACACAGAGTAGCTCAATAAAGTTATCTTGTCAAAAATAAAAAATTAAAGAAATCTTGCAAATAAACAAGTTTGCCTTTTTAAAACTTATTTTTGATTATAAACAAGATATCTTTATAATAATTTGCGATATTACAAAAAATACATGTACCTTACTCCTGGGCAAAAACCATAATTTTTGCCAAACCTCGTATATAACTAATACAATTTGCTATTCGATGTTTGCCTTTTAGGTTTTGGACGATGCAGAATTAAAAAAAAAATATCGGACTATTAATAATAAAAGAGTTTGCCATATAACAACTTATGTAGACACATTGCACATCATTTTTGCTAAAACATTTTCTTTTATTACATTTAAACGACGAAATAATTTTAGAAATTGGATAAAAAATGCATATATTTAGTTAAGTACTTGCTCTTGGCAGCAATGTTAATATAGTCCGGCCGCAATATTTTATTGTGCGGCATCATACGATACGGGCATTAAATATTTAGTAGAGTTGTAAAACTATTTTTGTCTTTAAAATCATTATCATATAAATTAATAATATTATATCCAAAGTAATAAAATAAGTATATTTAGAAGTAAAGTAATAAAATAAATTATACCTCTATCACTACAAAAATCACCTGTAATTTTGCACTAGCTATTTTTAAAGACACCAGATCAATAAACAATATTTGGGTTTAACAAAAACTTTAATAAACATAATATATTTTAAATTTATTAGAATCATGTGTTTTTCGCCCATTAATTTAAATTTTATTGGTTAATAATTCCTGCTTCTCCAGGGTGACGCGTTTTCGTTGTCTAACTAACCAGAACTAACTAGGGTATTGTAGAAGTTAAAGGAGATTTTTTTACCACCCTTTTGAGGTCATCCCACCCAGGTTCCGACTGTCGCACCCCTAGGTGGTGCACCGCAGATTTAAGACCTATTGTGCCCTGACCCCTACTCCATAACTTGGATGGTTGCTGCTTGGTCGTTTACGCCCGAGCAGAAAACCGCGTGCCCGGCACCCATCCAAGATATGGTCGCGCTCCTCGCTGCTTTACCTGTGGCTTTACTCCGGTGAGCTACAAGAGCGGCCTGTTAAAGGAAATAGAGCAATTGCACATTCTGGGTTTCAATGTTTAAAACAAATTCACGAGTGGTCATTCATGGCCAACTCAATTTCTTTTAGGCTTTTTCCAAATTTTGTCAATTTGGTCAGGTACTTATAACTCGCTTGTTATTTATATTAGTATCTACTATCAGCAGATTTAAAAAGTTAGTAAGACAACTTACCAAAAATTAAGATTTTTATATATTGTAGTGGAAAAATTAAAGAATACAAAAAAATCCAATTTTTTAAAGTTTTTCAAGTGGCTGTATTTCACTTAAAAGTGGTCGGTACGTCGAAGAATAAAAAAACATTTTTAAAGCTTGACGTATCTAGTTTTGTGGTCTTTCGATGAAAATAATTTTCAAGTAACGTGTACCGCGCAATCCTAATGAATACCGAAAAATTGTTTTTTTCGACATTTTTTAGGTTATGTTTTTTTGGGCTAAAAAGTTGGAATTTTCTTTAACTTGACCACTATATAAATTGGATAACTTGTTGATTCAGCTTTAATAAGCTTTATTTAAAAGTTTGATACGATCACTTTTTGTTGAGAATTTGAATTGAAAAAGGATCTTTTTGTCTTTAACCATCAATATATCAGCAACTGCTGAATTGCACAAGAAGATTGAAATCTTCTATAATTTCTTTACGAAAATCGGCTATGGTTTTTTGTTAAATATACTTTAATTTAAAAAATTAAGAAAAAGTGGATTTTTGTGGCTTTTGAAATATTTAAGCGCTAAATTTAAAATATCGAGAAAACCAGTAATTTTAAGTGTGTGTTTTACAATTTAATATGCCTACAAAAACCTCACAAAATTTTGATTCAATCCATCAAGCCGTTTTTTGTTTTTAGTCGATCGAATTTTTAAAAAGAATTAAAGGATAACGATTTTTAATTTAATAACCATATGCTTTAACAAAATTTAAACAAATGTTTTAACGTTTTTTTTATTAATTTTTACTAATTAAAGTCTTTAAATATATGAAAAAAAAAACATAATGAAAAATATTTTTGGTTTTATTTAAAAACAAAAACCAAACTTTTTTATTTTCCTAATTTTTGTTTTTTTTTCAAAATAAAGTTAAAATTTTAAAAATAATCGTGCTATGCAACATTAAAAAAAAATAGGCTTATTTCCTCTTAATTGACTTACTTGTTTTTTAATTGTGCAGAATAGTTTGCTTCTTCTAACCGTCTACACAGTTAGAATGATATGGCATAAAGATATATTTTAGTAGTAAAATGACCACCCATAAATAAATATCTCTTAGTTGGTAATTAAAATTAACCAAAACGCGGAAGCTTATTAAGGCGTTTAACTGAAACGATATAAAACTGAATCGCGACAAATCACATGCTTAATTCGTTTAAGCCATGTTTGTCGTTGTTTGTTAGGTAGCTCAGTTGGAAAATTGCCTGTAAAAAGAAGCTTTGTACATCACAATTTCTATATAAAGAAAAAATGTAATAAAATAGACGGATAGTCTTAAATAATTTTTTTCTTCCTCAATTATTTATTTTACGTAAGAAGGGCCGATCCTAGACCATCGACCGCCCACGTGCAAATTTAAATTGGGCGACCTGATGAGTACTGTTAAAAATAAGGTTACCGTTTAATTTTTACCTTTAGTATACTTATAAAAATTTTATTTCTCATATTTCCAAAAAAAAGTCATAAAAATCTCCTGTAGTTCAGGAAGGCTAAAACAAACTTTCCAAAATACTATCTTGGAAAGTCAATTAACCAATAAATTCGATTGTTTTTTATTGTACAACATTAAAAATGTTATTAAATTTGTCTTATATATTTTTTACGGTTTCTAGGTTAAGTAACATGCTTTAATCTTTACAGTGAAGTAAATTTTAAATGCCTTTTTTAAAAATCGTAATATGGGCCTATAATATTAAGGGTGATTCAAAAATAAGAAATATTTTATTTTATATATATAAAAAAAAATATATCATCCTGTTTATTTTAAGGCAAAACCCCAAAAGGGTGAATCCTTTATTGATATATTTTGTGATATTTTTAAAATACCATCGATAAATCCTAAATTTGTAAAAAAATATTTGTTTTTCTAAAAACCACAACGAGTTTAAATTTTAAATAATTAATTTTTTTATGCAAAAATTTTCGATATTTTTTTACAAAAAAATTAAAATAATTTTTAAAATTTGTAATTAGACAACAGAATTTAATTAAATTTAAGAAAACAATAATGTTGCTAACAAGCCACACTCGTTAGGTGCCTAGCAAAAACGTATATTAAATAAAAAAGTCAAGAGATCAATTTTTAGTTTCAGAAAAGTGCAGTGGTAATATTTTTTTCTTTAAAAACATATATCTTAAACCTCTTATGGATGACATTGGTAAAAAATATTTTTCTTGTAAGGTAAAAAATGGCTTTTGATGAAGAAACTACTCCGAAATTTTTTAAAAATATCTGAATTGGTGCGGGTTTTTATAAATTTTGTATAGTACCCAATGGTATAAAAATTCTTTTGATTTTTTAACTCTCTTTTTCGGTTATTGTTTACGAATTAGAAAATATACAATCGTAAATAGAATAGTGACAGTGACCGTAGTGTGTGTAAAGTTAGGATACTTAGCTATAGCCAAGATTAGTTTATATTTATAAGGTTGCGACACATGCTCAACTTTTAGGCGGTTCGAGGTCGCGGACGCAAGGAAGCGCTCTTTACGGAGAAAAGTTGGCAAGACTAGGTAAAATCAAAGCTGATGATCAATCCAGTGGCGTCTAGAATTTGCGCATTTCATTTTGCATTGTTTTGAAAGTGATATTTGTTGAAAGATGTAATTCCAAATGTTTTTTATTTAAGGTAAAATAATTTACAACTTAATAATAATTAAAAACTGTTGTATAAACGGTTTTTCTACTAATACAAGAAACTGTATATCACAACATGGCCGAAAAATGGGAGATGTGACGTCATAACATGTCAAAGCAATATGGCCGAATATCGTGACCCTATATAGACCGACTTTGGCTATAGCAGTCAAATCCGTGGCTGCGATTCTCCGATCTCGAAGATTATTGTCGTGTTCGACATTCATTACTCCCGCATAAAAAAACAGATTTTTAAGCGACATTACGTTGATTTCACGCATTCGACACTGTAAAGTGAAATTGGAGAATTTATTCGACACTGTAAAGTGAGATTGGAGAATTTGGAATCGCCTTATTAACCAACACCAAAAATGAAATTTAAAAACTCGTTCTGGGTAAGCTAAAAATCTCTACGTTGGACAAACACAGGTAACATTTATTTGGCCAGAAAACCTTAAAATAGACAATAATTTTAATGGTATAATTAATCAGATCAATAAATTAACATATACTTATTATATACCATTTTTATTAGGTCTCTAATTTGTTAGTTATCTAAAAATTTCTCGAATGACCTTATTTATATATTTTTAATACCGCTGTCAACGAATTTATTAGACAAGCTCTATTTCCTAAAGTATTATACATATCCAAATGTGACTTGGTACAGGTAAATAGTAGAGTTTTTTTATATTTTTCACTTTTTAGTCATTTCCGATTTAACCGATAATGCTTCCAACTTTTGACGTGACAACATCCTATAATTGTCCTAGCTGCACGCACCAAAAAAAATGACTCATGCGGCGTTAGCTCGCGCGTTCCATTTAAGGCTTAAAGTGCAAGCGAGAGCGCGGAATGAGCGACAAAGAGGCACAATCTCCGCGTCGTTCAACATCTGTTTCTCTCCTACTTGAGTGAGCGTAGAGTGAAAAGTGAATGTGGTTTCAATTGTTTAGAGCAACGATAATTGCGGCGATAAAGGTAATGATTCTTTCGACGTTGTCACATTTAACTTTCGTCAGTAAACCGACTTTGCAGATAACCGATTTTTTTATTTTATTATTTTTGGATTCCTGAGACAAATATAAATGAAAATGTGACCAGGGCCGTATTAACTGTTTGAGGTGCCCTAGGCTAGAATTCCCGAAGCGCCTATTTTCCAAAAAAAAATTTTGAAGACCAAAAAAAAGGTCCTTGCCTTCTCCTTAGCACCTATTTGAGTTCCAGGTGCCTTACTTCACCACCCGAAATAAAATTTGATGACAAAAAAAAGGTCATTCGCTCCTTTTCGCGCCTATTTCATTCCAAAGCACTTTATTCACAAGGAAAATTAGTCACCAAAAATCCCCACCCGAACTAAACTTTTTTAAAAACTCCCCTGTCTGGCGCCTATTTTGTCATGGCGCCCTAGGCTGTAGCCTAGTCAGCCTAATGGATAATACGGCACTGAATGTGACGTTTTAAGTTTTTAAGCCTACATAGAAAAAAAACGAAAGGCGTTGTGTGCTATAAGAGTGTAGTGCAAAAATTGTGTGGAATTTGTTGATTATTGACGTTTTAAGTATAATTTTTGTTATTAATTTTCTGGTATGAAAATCAACGAGTCCTAAAGTTTTGTAAGTGGATGATAGTAGCTAACAACAGTAACCAAATATGAATCTTGACTACATTATAGTAGTATTCAAAACGGCAACGTGAAGTTCTGCTACAAAAGTATTAAATACTACTGCCCATTATTTGCTAAAAAACGAAGCTGGTTTTACTACAACGTGTACCTTGCGCCTATAGTGCTATACATTGAAACTCTGTAGGTTACAATTGCATGAATATTTACCAGATTTTTCTTCCGTGAACTTAATTTTTTTAAACAATTTTTAGTATTGCATCTAAGTGGCCATGATTGGGTACAAATAAATCTATGGTGGGTGGTTCAGACATGGCTAATAATTTAATCAAGTAGCCAGAAATTAAGTATTCTCGTGCATGTGGACAGCTACTACACTAAACTAGTTTCCTAATTTTTACTGTTCGCACGCACGAGAAACTTACTTACTCGAGTAATTTACTAGCCGTGTCTGAACAAGGCTTTAGTGACAGCATGACAAATAGGAATAAAACAAGGTGGCAAATTGACACTTTCGTGTCTACCTACTATTTTTCAAATGGCAACCCTAATTTATGATATCAATTTATTTGTGATCGAATTAAAAATAAGATCAAAAATAAAGGATCAGAACCACCTAGAATTAATATTTTCTGAGATACCTCGTATATACCACTAATGCTTAGTTTTAAAATATATGGTTACCATTACTTTTGGGTTAACTATTTTGGCAACACCAATAAAATTTAGGTGTTTCGTTGTTTCTATGGTAACAAATATATGGTTAGTGCTAACCAAATATTGTGAAACTGGCCATATGAAAGATAAGTATCTGGTATTGTTTTCTAAAATTAATACTAAAAAAGTATTACATATGATGCAAGCTTAAGTAGACACACTGTATAAGATATTATTAAAACACTGTATCCTGAAAACAATGCACTTCCAGGCCCATGTTTATATAAACTTTAAAATAAAATAGGTTACTCATAAGCCGATTTTTTTACCGCAATTTGAAAACACTGTGTATAAGACTGTTTGAAGTTCGAGTTTTATAGTTTTTTTTTTTAATCGCTTTCTTTAGATAAAATGCATAATCTTTAATTTTTTCATTTTCAGGTAAGTCGAGTACACAAACACACTATAAGATACACTTGTAAGTATGGTGATTTGCTCATATGAAAATCTAGGGCATGATAATTATAAAAAGACATGTGGTACAATCTTGCACCATTTACACTATTTTAAATAATTAAAAAGGTTTTTTATTTCCAGTGGAAAATTTAGTTACTTCAACATGCTTTTTCTACCATTTTTTTTACCTTTTTTAAGGTGCTCGCCCATTTAGGCGACGCGTCGCGATAAGTCAAAATTGCTCCGGACAAGTTTATATGTATTTACATGGAACCCCGCCAATATAGACGCGCCGCGCCGCACCGCTTATATTGGCGGGGTTCCATTTAATTACATGTAAAGCAACTCAGCGAATTTTCTCTTGACGCGACGCTTCGTCTAAGTGGGCGAGCACCTTTACAATATTGCCAAACTCATCATTTAAGAGAAACAATACATGGGTTAAAAAAGTCAGTTTTTCTAAAACAAATTAAAATTTTTAATTTTAAATTTAAATTAAATATTTTTCATTACTTAAAATTTTAACACAACATCTCTTTTGCAAATATCGGTCAAAGTAGAAAAACTCTTTGACGGTGAATGACCTGTTACGAAAAATAATAATTACAATATTTACCAAAATTTTATTTATTGAAATTAGGTTATCGTGAGTACAATCAATTATAATATGATCATTATTTCAATATTAAGTTAACTTTTTATAAAAAAGTTTTGACAGCTGCAGATATCATGCACAAAAATTTCTCATGAAATTTGCCTCTTATGGACAATTATTCTGTCAATTCTTCAATGCCCGAGCAGGTGAATATATCAAAATAGCGAATATAATTTGCAAAAAGAAGCAAAATTTACTATATCATTAAAAGGCAGTATTTTTGACAGTGGAATTAAAAATATCGTGAAGAATTTTGCTACTGTACTGAATATTGCGTGAGCTCTCTTGTTTCCTTTCTTTTACTTTATAGTCTGCCGGATTGGCACCCTATAATCATAGTTATTAACTTTTGTTGGCCTCTGTAGCACATCGACCTACTGCAACATTCATAAGCCTATTTTAAAAGCTAAAGTAAAACTACTATTAAATATGTTTTAGTGACATAAAAATATATTATTTATCATTACAAATTCACAAATGAATGATAATTAATGCGTCTGTCATTCTATAATGCTTAGGTTTTTAACCTTACATTTTTTTAAAATATGTGTAATTGTGTCCTTAATTTATTATATTGTTTATTTCTGATTATTGTTTAACCTTAGCATTAGCTACACTTGCTTCATAGTCCCCCTTTTTTGTTTTTTTTTTGAATGAATATATAAGAAAATCTTACTGAAGTTTTGTTTCTTTAAACTTTTTGTCTACATTTAATTTTTTTAAATCTGCTTTATATTGTTTTTTAGAGGGTCAAAATTATAACTTAAAAAAAAGGTATTGCATATTTGATTTGGGGATTGGTTGTATGCTAACCTTAATTATCAATTTGATAGCTTAACATTTTCCAAATTAGGAATTATAGGTGAAAAAATTGTTAGGTAGAAGATACTTTCACCCATCTGCTTACCGGATAAAAACTAGTTTTTATCAAATATGATATGTAAATAAAATTATCGCAAATGGATTGCCTAAAAAAGTATGGTAAAGACAAAAATAAAGTTAAAAATAAGTAATAATAATAATAATAACACAATACCGACACTCGATGTAACGTACACCACTACTTTTTTTATTTTCATTCTAATAACAGTAATAGTAAATTCACGTAGTCGCTCTAGTGTACACTAAGCTCGAAGCTTTTGGCGGTGTCGCAGAAGGGAACTGAAAGTCCTAACCTCAAAAATTATAATATTGTTTTTCTTTTCGTGTGGTAGTCACTCTTTCCGCGGTCTTCGAGTAGTGCGGTACGTTTACGTAGAAGTCTACATAGACTTCCCGGGTAGGCGATTGAAGGCGTCGTACGAGCGTTGCTGTACCCTTGGGGATCGAGAAAAGATTCACGCTAAATTGTGGCTTCTTTCTTCTGGGGCTAAGCGCTGTGAGTGAAGATTCCTAAAGCCTGAGGTTTTTCGTTTTGGTGTTGAACACATGGTGTCTTCGTATGGTCGAGGAGGTGCGCATGCCTTGCGGAAATACGTCAGTAGGGAAAGTGACGGTTATGCGCGATAACAGTAGCAGCCGCTGGCTTGACAGTCACAATTTATGCATGTTCAGAAGTTTATCGCTGTTATTGATTTAAATATTTGAATTTTTAAACCGGAATTTCTGGGAGCGGAAAGCTCGACAATCCAGATTTTCCTACCACATTGAGCTGGCAATTGACCTTGCAGCAACGCCATAAACAAAGCAGTATCCAGTATCGTGTGGTAGTCGATTTTTAAGTGACATAATATTTTCAAGAAAGATAAACCATGAACAGTAAATTAGGATACTGCAAATAAATAATAAATAATAAAAGCGACAGAAAGTATATTTGTGAGGTTAAATATTGTGACAGATCGAAGAAATCAAGTTCAGCAAGTCCTATTAATGCGATAATTTAACCGGGCTTGGTGACAATGCGCATTTTCTCCTCTCGCTCTTACTCTTACAAAAAGCAACTTCGCACCGAGTTGGTTTGAATTTTAACTGAACTGGTGAAGAGCGATATTAGAATTGCTCGCTCCAACTGCCTGTTTCATAAATTCACTATTAATAAAATATGCCTTTTCCAATAATATAGAATGTACTAGAATGTACTAAATTTTAAAAGTTTTAAACTTTAGCCAAATTTGTGATTTAAGGATAAAATTTGATTAAATCTACCAGCAGCGGCTGGTAAAGGCCAATTTGGTGACTGAGGGTTGATCACCATTGTTAAATATACTAATCATTTTGTTTTAATTGTTGTATTATTATAGTCAATAAAATCTCTTTAACTCGTTATGTTTTTAACTATTTAACATATTATCAATTAAAATAAATTAATTACTTTAATAATAAGAGGCCTAAATATAATTTTTTTTACCTATGGTAAAGGTTAGTCATCACCAGCCTCTGCTGAAATCTACTGAAAAATATACAGGGCGGGCCAAATTAAACTTGCACCCTTTTTAACTAATAATAACCTTTTATTTGTTGCGCCTATCTTTTCATTTTTGGAGGGCTAATAGGTAGATATGTTTTCTCTAGGTTTGCTGATTTTGGTCAAATATATTTAGACACGACTGGACTACGGGACTTTTTTAAAATGCTGTATTTAACCTCGTTGCAAAAGGAAGCCGGTTTAGCTACAATAATTGGGCTAATACGTTTTTCTTGTAGACAAACTATGGAAAATGATTCAGTATAAGCGAATCTTTCAACAATTTGAGGATTAAAAACTATAATTGTTTTTTTATAAATAATGCTCATAAACCATGCATTTATCTCGATTTTAGGTAAAATAAACTTTTTCGTGTCCTTTGAAAATTAAAAATGTGAGGGGACACTAGTTACTGAGTTGGATGCTGACCAAACTTAACAGTAAATTAATTAAAAGTTAACGTATTAGTCTAATTGTGAATACATTTTTTTGGAATAAAGTTTAATGCATCGTTTTGGAAAATGTCGTGTAAGTCCAGTCCTGTTTAAAACTATTTGACCAAAATTGGCAAACCTAGAGAAAACATATCTACCTATTAGCCCTTTAAAAATGATAAAGATAAGCCCAACAGATCAAAAGTTTTTATTAGTTAAAACGTGTACAAGTTTAATTTGGCCCACACTTTAGATGGAGAATTGGCTCCTAATACTTAAATAATACTACTGGATGGAACTAACCAAGAAATCAACTTTTTTGCAAATTCCATACACGATCATCTACTTTAAAATTTCAAATCTAATCTTTACCTGTTAGTGTTCTACACACGTTAATGAGCATACACACGTCATGCCGTTGCCTGGGCCATGCCAACTCAAGAGGTGGAAAGAAACACATTACGCAGCCACCAATATTTCCCGAACAAAAATCACTCTTTGAATCTGCTATTAACCTGCAAAATGCCACAAATTAAACATTTACCATCAATAGTAATAAGTTAAAGTAGGGTATTTGGTAGCATCGTGTTAAAATATACAGGGTGATTCAAAAATCACTTACGAACGTTAAGGGGTGATTCTACTTGACAAAATATGGGTAGAGCTTCATATAAATTATTTTCAAAATGTCATTCGTTTTCGAGTAACAAGCCGTCAAAGTTCAAGTTTTAATTGTTTGTTTTTTGAATTGCCTGCTTACAGGAAAACCGATTTGACTAATATTTAAAAGATAGACTAAGTTGTCTGCGCTTCATCATTTTAGTAACAATTCACATTAATTGTGTGCCGCTAGAGGGCACTTTACCTACATTGCCAATTGTTTTCTTATCATAATTGTGTAGTGTTGACAGCTACATTAGTTTTTGGCATGTTTTCTAGAAAGATTGATAGCAGGCCATTAAAAAGGTGCTCTTGATTTACCTCGCTAAATCCAACGGTTTAGACGTAAATCACCCTTAAAAATTAAGTGGTAAATTTACTTTTCTCATTTCTTTACCACCAGTTACAAGGTAAATAGCTATCAAAGTATACTAAAGCTGTCAGTTTAACATCAAATATCGCTTTTTTAACTATTTAATTTATAATCTTAAAATAACTATTAAAGGCTAATCAGCAAATATTCATAGTATATGGATTATTGCGATATACATTTAATTGCTGAAAATTAATGAAACAGTACGAAAAAAGTAAAAAGATTCTTAAAATGTCTCCCATTTTTTCAGTACATTTCCTAAGACTCTTTTAAAAATAAACTCGATGAAAAATTCCTGGTGTTTCTTTAATAATTTGGCACTGTTCGATTATCCTGAAGCGAAGATCCTCGACGTGGATTACTGGAGTATCGTACACAAATTGTTTCAAATGATCCCAAAAGAAAAAATCCACAGGATTAATGTCTGGTGACCTCGCTGCCCATGCCAATGGTTCACTTCGTCCTATCCATCGCTCAGGATACGTTGCATTCAAATACTGCCGGACACGTATACTAAAGTGTGGTAGAGCTCCGTCTTGGAGGATCCACATGTTGGCCTTTACTTCCAATGGCACATCTTCCAGATACAATGGGAGACGATTTGGGATAAAATCTAAGTATACGTCACCAGTTAAATCTCCTATTATCCCTGCCCACACATTCAGTGAAAATCTACGCTGATGTTGCGTTTCTACCACATTGTTTGGGTTCTCGTAAGAATATGTGTGGTTGTTGTGTAGATTTGTTATGCCATCACGAGTAAAACCAGCTTTGTCAGTGAATAATATGAGGCCAATTAATCGATTATTGTATTCATACTTAGCTAGGATCTAAATGCACATTTCCAACCGTCTCGGCCGATCATCGTCATAAAGAGCCTGCAACTTTTGTGAATGAAACGGGTAGAGTTGTCCTTTTCTTAGTACCCATTATGAACTAGCCTGACAGAGCCGCACTTTATTCTCAATTTTTCTAGTACTAGTACCTGGATTATGTTCAATAATTTCAAGCACTCTTTCTTCTTGTTGCACGTTTCTAGCAGTCCTAGGTCTTCCCCTATTTCCATTATAACTTTTAAAGAAACCACATTCCGCAAGCCTTCTGTGAACACTGGAAAATGTTTGAGCATGAGGGATATTTCTTTCCAGATAACTCTCCATATAATATCTTCTTGCCAACTCTGCATTACCATTTGCTTTTCCATAACGAAAATTGATATCACAATATTCGATATTTGAATATTGGTAATTAGCCATTATTAGTCATTTTAAGATTATAAATTAATTAGTTTAAAAGCGAATTTATTTTATGTTAAACTGACAGCTTTAGTATACTTTGGTAGCTATTTACCTGGTAGCTAGTGGTAACGAAATGGGAAAAGTAAATTTACCACCTAATTTTTAAGTCTTTCAGAAAACATGCCAAAAACTACTGTAGCTGTCAACACTAAACAATTATGACAAGAAAACAATTGGCAATGAAGGTAAAAAGCCATCTAGCGGCACCCAATCAATGTGAATTGTTACTAAAATGATAAAGTGCAGACAACTTAGCCTATCTTTCAAATATTAGTCAAATCGGTTTTCTTGTAAGCAGGCAATTCAAAAACAAAAAATTAAAGTTTGAACTTTGACGGCTTGTAACTCGAAACGAATAACATTTTGAAAAAAATATATATGATGCTCTAGCCTTATTTTGTCAAGTAGAATCACACCTCCTAAGTTTCGTAATCGATTTTTGAATCACCCTCTATATTTAAAAAAAAATAGTATATATGGTTCCCGCGATGCGTCGTTCCCCTAACTGCAGTCGCGTGCAGAAAAATACACTTTCAGCACTAGTAAGGAAATATACTATTAGTTAGTTAAAATAATCTAAATTGGCAATATGTAAACTTTTAAGTGGTATATTTATTATTAAATATAGTTATTTACTTACCCTGATAAACATGGTTAAAATCTTTCCAGTACAATTATAACCATTTATCATTCTGAGGAAATGTCACATTCCAAAGGCCCTTAACTGCTTTTGATACGATTAGGGGTGTCAACTATAACTACCCTCGGGTACAATAATTATAAGAGGGTGTCACGGGCCACATGGTAACTCTGAGAGATGACGACTAAAAGAGTCATCACCAATGAATATTTTGCCGTTTACTTGTACTCGTTTACTTTTAAGTACATCTCCACAAGCAATTAGTACTTTATTTGAATATTGAGGGTATTTTTAAAAACATAAACAGGGTGTTTCTAAAAGGTGCAAAAAAATGCTACCACAAATCTTTGAGGCTAAAATATGATGATATAACTCAACTTACTTCAGTCCAAAAGTGTATGATTTCGGAGATACAGGGTTTCAAAAATTAATTCCTATTTTAGTTTTGTAATATTAATTCTGGTAATAATGTTGATATTGTCACAGTATTAGGATAGAGGGTGTTCTGGGAGGTGAGGAATTAAAATTGACTATTTTTTCCAAATGTAGAACAAAATAACTTTTTGAACCACTCTGTATATAATATGTAAGTTTTAAATAAAACCTCTAATTCTTCGACATATTTTTATAAAAAGATATACGCGGTAAAAGTTGATTTAAACAGCAGTTTTTGAGATACTGTTTACTCTTTCAATGATCAGCATCTTATTCTGAAACCGCTTTGTTCGGTCAACTGTAGTCGCGTGCGGGAAAAATGTGACTTTCAGGACTTGTTAAGAAATGTACTATAATTGTATTTTATTACTTTTTTAAAATTTTCTTTTAAAATTTAGATAAAAAAAGGTACGAAAGTTACATAATAATTACAAATAGGGGAGTATTGAAATAAACATTACTATTAAAAATTAAAATTACGTTGTTCTACCAGAAATATACCGGGTGTCAACCAATTTATTAGACAAGCCATAACTTTTAGAGTATTAGACATATTAAAATAATACTTCTTATAGGTAAATGGCATAGGCAGAAGAGAGTTCTCGCATATTTTTTACTTTTCAGGCACTTCCGGTTTAACCGGACATGACTCCAATTATAAATTTTAAAATGGAACACCCTGTATAGTTTATGATCTTTGGATTTCTGACACAATTTTAAGTCAGAATGTACATTTAAAAAGTTTATAAGTCCATTTTTTTGAGCCATTTTTAATATTGTTTCTAGGTGGCCGTGATTGGACGTAAATTAATTTACTGACCTTAGGTGATATTAGGAAAATACAATCGCAAAGTTTAAGTAAAAAGATAGAAATAAAATAAAATAATATAATGAGGTTAAACTGAACGTAACTTAAAAGTGAGAAATATGCGAAGAAACTCCCATTATCACACTATGTATGTACATGTACCAAGTGTCATTTTGATATAACTGTTACTCTAGAAGTTATGACTTGTCTAATAAATTTCTTGACACAAAAACATTTTTAAGCATATTGGTAAATAATTGAAAATAAAGGCAGTTTTTTCCTGATCAATTTTTACATTTTGTATTTTTTTAAGTCCCTGAAACAAAAACATTTGTCATACATAACTCTTGAACATAAAAAATGTTTGGTTTATTTGTGCTATTGTAAAATTCATCCGTGGATATACTGTTTAATATAAAGCTGAATTTATAGATAATAAAAATTAAGCTTGCAACATTGTTAAAAAGCCCTTATTGGCATAATTTTGAACTAGTATAAGAGTTCATAACAATTGATAGTCAATTTTTTCTTGTTGTTGAGGCAGTTAATATAGTGTTTTTTAAAATAGTTCTTATAATTTATTGAATAAATGCAATAAAAATACAAGAAGAATTGGTCTACAATTGGTGCTAAGTGTTTTGGTGGTTGTCATCATAAATTTCGTAAACAATTCTGCCATGAAGCAAAAGGTGCAAAGTCGGATTTGTTATGCCTGCAGTTTAAGTATAAATATTCAAGAACTTACGTTTTGTCACTTTAGATAAAATTACGCTGGTAACTACTCTTTTTTTTATTTAGGTTTTTGGACAATGATGTCTAGTATTTTGTCTCAAATTTAATGCCTTGTTTTCAAAAGTGCTTTTGCTTCTAGCCAAGACACAAACCCAAAATCGTATATTTCTGTAAATATGGTAAATATTTTCAATACTTTTGATCTAGATACCTAGTTGTATCAGCTGATTGACCAAATTGCAACATTGCTCCTCCTTAATTTGAATTCCCTATGGATTGACGTTTCGGTCATCGATCGCCGTTTGACGTTTCGGTTTTTGATATAATAATATATTATGAAAACGGTAAACAGAAAATATAAATTGACAAATGGAAGGTTGTAGTTTCATCTTCCAACGGAAAAAGTAAAACGAAAAACGTAAACAGAAACGTCAATCTAGAAATCCAGCTTAAAGCTTTAAAAACAAATTGTTTTAATACTCGTAACTTTCCCACATAAGTACCAATATAAAATTCAGTTCAGGCGTAACTCTAAAATTGAAAATAAATTAGTAAATAACTTGAAGAGAGGAAAAACAATTTAATTTTCTCAGTTTTCTATTAACTATTTAACCACGTAATTAAACAAGTTTTTGATCAACAACTTAGTATGTATAAAACAAACTTAAACCTTTTTTGCCTTTACGGAATTGCTGCATTTTTATATAAATGTATCCTCAGTGCTTTGCAGAATGTTAAAAAATTAAATAAAAAAAACTGTAGTTTTGGTTTTTAACTTACTTTTAAATTCTGATAACCGAGGTCAACTAATGTTCTTGTGAGCCACGCAGACAATTTTAAATCCTTCATTTTTGGAAATAAACATAGCTTATTTGCGTTCTTTTATAAGAAATGATTAAGATTTTAGAATATAGAAAAGTATACATGGTGTTCAATTTAAAATAACACAGTGCTAAGAAAATGTCAGGACCAAATGGCGAGAAACTAACAAAAAACTTTTAAAATAATCTGAGGCTTAGCCGCACCTTGAAAAATTTTGTCGTTCTAAAGGCATGGGCCAAAATAAAGATGGGCACCCTGGATAAAAAAAAATGTATTACAATGGGAGATTGATATCTAATCAAATGTTTACGTGGTTAATTAACCAGACCCCTCTCGATTATGTAGACCTTAGAATAGGGCCGGAATAACCCATACGCTGAAGCCGCTCTGGCTTATTGTGCGCCCTTACAGCTTAACGTGGGTTTCAGACCACGGTCCAATCCGCGACAACTTAAGACCTGCGTCCCACCCAGGAGGACTAACGAACCTACCAACTGAGTGGGGTCCGCATGTCTGCGGTTGCGTAGGACACGGCAAAATGTGTTCCGGCGCCTTAGTCTTTGCTGGCTGTAAGCGTTGATACATTTTGCACTTTGTCCGCCTTGTTGAGCTAACCACTAAATTTCTAACCTTGGCCGCCGGCAGGATTCGAACCCACCTCACGTCAGTTGTGCGCTCAACGAGACCCGGCGCTTTAACACGCTAGGCCAATACCCGACTCTTCCCTTGACTAATTGCCAAAGAGAAAGGGGCTAATAAGAAAAAGTATATTTTCGACCAAGGATACGCCTCAAAAACTTATATAATAACATCAATTCTACCTTGTCTTTACATTATTTAGTTTGCAACCAACCTATAAAGTCAAATATTTTCGACCTGAAAACAGAGTATAGGTGGGGTGTCATGGTTAGTTCTGATAAGTTAAATCTTAATTCCTTAATTAAACCTGAGACTAATACACACTTTATAACTCCAGTTAAGAATTGTTTTAATTTTTTCTCTCGTTTATTCATAAACAAAATCAGATCGTTCAGGTATAAATAAATTAACACGGTTGGACCGTGCAGGAGTCACTCCCTTTTAAATAATTAAGTGATTAAAAAATTATGGTCCCCATGAAGTTAATTAGAATTATCTTTCAAATTTAGAATATCGTTTGCATCCTTTTGGTCGAAAATACATATAGGTCATTGAAATCATTTTACCTTTGGTCAAAATTACATGTGTTTTTAAGTACCTGCTCTAAACTTGGTCAAAAATATATACGCCCATGGAAGGTGTTTTAATGACACAACAATTTTTATATTAATTATTATGAACACAGGTAAAAAATTTAAACACACAACGTTCTTATGAAACTTACCAAAAAATATATTTTGGTATCTTACCCTGGCCTATTTTTTTCAAAAATGTTTACCTGTTTAAATAAATATTGTATCTTTTGGTATCTTACCTCGGCCTATTTTTTTCAAAACTGTTTACCTGTGTAAATAAATATTTATATCGCTTTCTTTTACTGCCAGGGACACACATAAAACACGCAGACACTGTATGTATATCAAGTACCACTCCGCTTATTTCAAAATGACATCTTTCCTGCATTCGACGATTCGACCTTAAAAACAATGGAAGAAAAAAACGTAAATGCACATACAACCAATTAAAAGAGGTAGCCGACCAAAAGCGTATTCAGTCTAGAGCAAACATGAGAACGAAGGGTTCTGTGCAAATATTTGATCACGTGTGCTGCCGCCATGATGATCGTTGTAACCTGCTTAACACTTATGTTAAATCAAGTTGAATTTTTTCCAATTACAACTTTTAACATGGTTTAGGTTTTAAAGTTCTTTAACAGGTTGTAAATATTAAAACTAACCAGAACTAACCTCTATTTGGAAAATAAGTCTTACAATATTATAAATACAGCGTGTTTAGTAAAAATTTACTAAACACACTGTATTTATAATATTTGTAAGACTTTATTTTTCCAAATAGAGGTTTCCAGGTATCATTGAAAATAAAAATCACTTTTGACACTGTTATGCTGTTTTGTTGTTTTTTACTTATTTAGTTTTATAACATATTTTAAATAATAATTTGGGAAAACACAAATACTTTTTAAAATACCTGGAGGGATCTACCTTTTTACATCCGCCAGTAGTCAGATCTTGCAATATAATGTTGGTATTGGGTACTAACTGGCATGTCTACTATACAGAGTGTAATTTAATTAATGGCTAAAAATATTTGTTCATGAAGGTAAAAATACATGTATTATGATTTATAAGCTTATTTTGGGAAGTATATAATATGTCTAACCTCTTAACTTTTGAGATACAAAGTGTTAAAATTTCAAAAAAAAATTTCTTTAAATATCCCCACCATTCTTTGCCCAATTTTGTTTTAATTTGGCGATATTATTAATTACATTAAGAAGGTAATTTATCACTAAATTAATTACCTTTAATAAGTCCAGTGGCGTCTCGAGAGGCAACTGAAGGATTATTTCCAACAATAAAACGGCACGCCACTGACTGCGTAAATTTTTTTTCCGTATCTTGTTTAGTTTAAGAGAAAAAAATCATTTAATCGCATATTCTTAGACCACAAAAGAAGCATGTCGGGACCTTTTTCTTTTAAAAATTAGGTTTTATAATTTTTAAAAGCAATGATGTAACAAAAATATTAAATACTTATCTAAATAAGGTTTACACCCAGTATAATAGTTTTTAGTAAGGTAAGTGTTTTCGAAATTTTTGTATCTCAAAAGTTAAAACGTGTAGGACATATGTTCATATGAAATTTTTTCCTGAAATAAGCTAAGGACAGGGTGTTTCTAAGTTGTGATTAAAACATTTAAAAGCTTATTCATAAGCCAATTTAATGAAATAGTGTTTATATTAACATAGTCCGGAAATGACTTTTCCAAGATATAAAGTGTTAAAGTTTTTGTTTAAAAATTTTCTTTTTTATTAAAATTTTAAATACCCGTAATCGATTTTAATAATGTTTGGCAGTACTATTTAATACACCGAGGGGTTATTTAGCTTTACCTTGATTAAATTTATTAATTCCAGTGGTGTCTCGAGCGGCACCTAAACCAATAATTCTAACAAGAAATGTACGCCTCTGGCTTTTGTAAATTTTTAACATTTTATTTAAACTACGCAAAGAAAAATTAATCTTTCTCATTTACTTCTTTTTATCATGCTTGGCTTTTAGGAGAAAAATAAAATCATCTGAATTGCATAAACCTGAAATACCCAAAAACATGGAAAACATTTTTTAAACTCTTGATTTTTATAAAATTCGCTGGTTTAGATGTTATTGTTATGAAATTTAATATGTGTGGGTGTTGGTGCATATTTTAAAATAAATATTATAAAATATAATTTCTAAAAAAAAAAATTCCCACACCCACTGTGTCGTTTAGAGACATGCAAAACATAGGATATTGTTTCATTTTATTTTACTACAATTTTGTTATTAAACATAGCAAGTGGCAAAAAAATATTAGTACACAAAAACATGTTTATATTTGCTGTATTTAAAAAGATATAAAAATTGCACAAAAGTCAATGGCCTACATGTTAGTGGTTAGTAAATATTTGTTCATGAAGGTACCATTCAAAGCACCACTAGAAAGTAAGCCCCTACTGCTGAAAGAAACACTGCCAAATTTTATCAAAATCGGTCTTTTTGGTTTTTGACTATGCAACTTTTCATGAATAATACGTCTATAACAAATTATTATTCTTTGAATCAATCATATCAACCTAAACACCATAAGAAGAGTGATACCTACTATTTATTTATTTAATATTAAAAAAGCTTTTTAATAATAAAATTACAATAGCAGCTAAGTAAGGGTAACTTAAACTGTGAGTACCTACAGAAGTTAACTGACATTTTTTATACATTTTATTTTTAATAAAACTAAAACACAAAACAGTTTGACGCATATTATTAGAATAAATACTGAACTTACACAACTGGTTCCAAGATATTTACTTATCTCATTAATAATATTTATGAGCTTCCAACATAATGTACAAGTAGTAGTAGAGATAAAAAAACTCCCTAAATTACCACCACTCGAAAGCCCATAATTTACATTTTTTTAGTCAATGTTTTTCACCGTTGCCACATTTTCGACATACCATAAAACATGTAAAAAGTTTAAAAATATAAAATAAAGAAATAAATCTTTTAAATGGTAACTTTTTCTATTTTTTACCTACCTCGTAATCAATTATTGTTTCCTTAGATTTGATCTGTTATTTTTCTAGCAATTTTTCATATTTAAAATTAAATTTTAGTTTTGATTCGGTTTCCATTAAAAACGCAATAAATTTACATTCCCTAACCTACTAACAAAAATAGTATATTTATTTAAAGCTCTTTTAAAGATCTTCCCATTTGTAATACAATATACATGGTGTTCCATTTAAAAAAATCGTATTTTCTGTCGCACCCTGTAAAGGTAAGGAAATAATAAAAATCTGATCACTAATTTCAAAATTACAAACCAGCAAGCCTATACAGGATGGTCCATTTTACCTGAGAAAGGCAAATTACCGGAAAACGGTGCATTTTAGAAGAAAATGTTTTAAGTAAAAGTTGTTTAAAATAAAGGGAAAAATTTAATAGTATCAGTAGTTTGTGACCTTGACTACAATTTTCAGGTCATATCCATATCAACTTTGTTTTTTTAATGGTAACCCTAATTTTTTTGTCTAAAATCTCGATCTACGTACAAAAATTAGCAACTTTTATAGAAAACAAATTTAAATTCAATTTTAATTTTAAAAAGTATGTTACAAAATAAATTTTAAAACCCCATTTTTTTATAAATTTTATTTTTATAAATAACAAAAATGATTATTTTTGTTAACTTTTTTTCTTTAACAATAATAAACATTTTGAAATATTCTGTTTGAAATTAAATTTTGATCATCATTTTAAATAAATTTTACTTAATAAAACATTTTCTTCTAAAAATGGGTCTTAAAATTATTTTCTAATTTTCTATTTCCTTTTTAAACAAGTTGTTTAAATGATTTTATTTTCGACCAGCATAAAAAAATATTTATTAATGTTAAAAATACTTTTAACAAAATAAAATTAAAATTATTCTCTAATTTATTTTGTTACATATATTTTAAAATTTAAATCGGATTAAAAAGTTTTTTTTATGAAAGTTGATCAATTTTATACGTGGGTTTAGATTCTAAACAAAAAATAGTGATTTTCATTTGAAAATAAAAGTTGATATGGGTATGACCTTAAAATTGTAGTCACGGTCACAAACTAGTGACACTATTTAAATTGCCTTTTTATTTCAAATAACTTTTACTCGAAACATAGTCTCTCAAATGCGTCATTTTTCCATTATTCGCTGTCTCAGGCTAAATGGACCACCCTGTATTTTTATTTACTTTTTAGAATAATAAGCTTTAATTAAAAAGTTAAGGGGGTTTAAATTTATACTTTGATACCCGATAGGTACATACTTTACTACATACACAAATACACAATCATACTTTATAAATGTTGATTTTAAAATTGCTTATACAGGGTGTAATTTAATAGATGGAAAACATACCGGATATGATTCCTTAGCCCATTTTAGAAAAGTTCATAATAATATTATGTATTTTTAGCCATTAATTAAATTACACTCTGTACAGGGTGTTTCACAAGTTATCCGACTTTAAGGGCTAATTCTACAATAAAAAATATGAAAAAAACTTCATATGAACATATGTCCTCAACGTCTTAGTTTTTAAACTACAAAGTGTTAAAAATTTAAAAAAATATTGTTTTTTAATATCATTTCTATACAATTTAAATATTTTCGAAAAATCTGGGGGACGCCTTCCATGCACCAAAAGACATTTTTGGCATGCAAGAAAAAAGTTATTTTTTTAGCAGTGTCGTTTATGGGGGTTTAGGGTAAATATATATAAGAATAAAATTGAAACGCCACTGCATTTTTTAAAAATAAAAATATTCTTTATAATTACCATTTAGTTTGACACAAATTTGATTTTTTGACTTTTTTTATTTGATGGAGGGTTTTTGGTGTAAATAAATAAAATCCATATAATATAAATAAAATAAATATAAAAGGTGATTTTTTTACTGTAAAATTTAATATTATCGATGTGAAATGACTATGCCAGGAAATGGTTTGTATTTATTTACGCGAAAACCGTGCATCAAATAAAAAAAGTCAAGGAATTAAATTTGTTTTAAACCTAATGGAATTTTTAAAAATTATTTTTAATGCAGTGGCGTACCATTTTATATTAAAAAATATTTAACTGTAATTATATATTATTATGATTATTAACTTTTTTATGCCATGTCTTCTGGTGCAAAAAGTCGTTCCTCAATTTTTTAAAAATATCTAAATTGGTTTAAAAGGTATTATAAAAAATAATATATTTTTTTAAATTTTTAATTCCCTGTGGTTCAAAAATCAAGACCTAAGGACATATTTAAATATGAAGTTTTTCATATTTGTATTGTAGAATAAGCCCTTAAAGTTTGTCAAATAAGTTGTGAAACACCCTGTTTGCAGCATTTGATACTTTAATTTCTTGTCAGGTTAATAGGAAATATCAAAAAATATCACGTTTTAATTTTCTAATATTTAAGAGCGAGAAAAAAGAAAATTATTAATATAAAACACAAAATAACTTAAAAAATGCTTGTTACTTTACTAATAGACTTTATCATTGATTAAATACAGTTTTAAATTAGGTTGTTTTAAAAACAGACTCTTTATCAGCCTAGAAATAAATTTTAATTGTTAATAATTTTAAGCCTCTTAAATGTTAAGTAACACACCTTGGCAACATTGCCTTAAATCCGAAAAGCTCATTTCTTTAATTTAATGAGACTGTGTCGCGTGCCCTACTGTTTCTTTCCAGACGAAGTTAAGGCAGGTCGGAAGTGACGTCACACCGTTAGAACCCACGCATTTCACGCACCCAAATGGATGATGAATAGGTTTGTCTGTGGAATGGATTATTAGTTATATTTAAATCCAACATGCATTTATTCATATTATGTTTATTTGCATTGCTACCGATATCATGTTTGTTCTCCCACATCTTAAAAAAAATAGAATACTAAGTTGACAAGTTGAAAGTTTCATTGTTCTAATGAATTAAATGTGAATTATTGTTGTTTATTTACATATACCTCCTGAATTAGTAAAAAGTAGTACAACTTTTAAATATCTTTAAAACCACTAAAGCTACATTTACCAAATTTGGTTTATAAAAGGTATCTGGCCTGAAGAGTTTAATAATAATATTGGTATCGTTGCCAGATTTCCAAGTTTTGTACTAAACGTATCTTTTTCGTTTTTTGTTTTTAAGATGCCCCATTTATTTTTATTGTATTAAATTGCGCCGGCCAAATTTAATAAGTCCACAAATTTTCAAAATTCTATTTTTACTAGCTGCTAAAATATGACAACACCTAAACGGCTTAAGCTGCGTTTACAAATTCGAAATTTAAACGTTTCTGGGAAAGTAGAATTAAACAGTGATATCGTCATTGTTGCCAGATTTTTGAGTTTTACACTACAGGTAATATTTTTGTTATTTTACATGAATTGTCCTATTTATGTCAATTGCAATTAAAGGAGCGTGCTAACTTTCGTAAGATATTTAAAATTCAATTTTTAAAAGTTACTGAAATATGGCAAGACCACAATTTTTATTAAACTTTGACAACAATGCTGATAACAGTAATGAAATGGACATGTCTAAAATACCCTTAAATACCAAATTTTGTAAAGAAAACTCTAGTCGTTTTAAAAATATTTAAGGCGCTAACATACTTTTTGCTAAAGATGTAATGCATTATACCTTGGCAACTAATAGGGACAAAATTTACAAAAAATTTAAAACTTACCAAATTTGATCCGTCCAATTTAATGCAACAAAAATAAATATGACATTTTAGTTAAAAAATTGAAAAATATATGTATGGTTTTTTCACTCAAATAAGCTCAGTTGGCATGATCTACTATAAAATATATATATATAATAATATTTCTAATCGACGTATATCAGTCATTGTTGATGGCCACTCTTCAAGGTTTCACGAAATTAATGCTGGAGTGCCTCAGGGTTCAGTACCATCACCAACTTTGTTTCTTCTTCACATCAACGACCTTCTTTCTTCCACAACCAATCCCATTCATAGTTATGCTAACAATAGTACCCTTTACTCCACTTTTCAGGTTCCCAAACCAATCTCTTAACCCGACTTGGAAAGCAAACGCAGAGCGATGCAGATATCTCTTTCATAGGAGCTCAATTTGATATTGGATTGGGGCGCCAAAAACCTCGTTCAATTTAATGCATCCAAAACACAATCGTGTTACTTGTCGCAAAAAAATCATCAAACACTCATCCTTTGCTTATGAGTGGCCAGGTTTTGCAGAGCAGGGGTCACATTTAACCTTGTGGGCATCACATTTGAGAATAACCTTAACTGGCATAAACACATTGTATCTATAGCCACCGCGGCTTCAAAAAGCTTGGATTTCTTTCAAAGAAGGGCTGTTCGTCTTATTAATGATCCTTTACTTACTCAAAGACTTCCTTCTCTTGCTCATCGTCGAGCTGTGGGAGATCTATCGCTCTTCTATAGATACTTTTACGGCTTCTGCTCCGACGAATTGTCCAGTATAGTCCCTCCTCTTGCAGTTCCCAACAGAGAAACTCGTGGTGCCGCGCGTATGCATCCCCATACAGTTCAATTGGACAGGCCCCGAACTTCCCATTTCGTTCGTTCTTTTATCCCTAGAGTTTCTAGACTGTGGAACCTGCTGCCAGCGGAGGTCTTTCCTTCCCAAATCTTCAAGTTTTTAAGTCCCGTGTTAACAAACTTCCTCTTACCCTGCTTAAGACACCCACGGTACGTTAGTATTTAGGCTTTCAGCCTTCGATGGATTGTCCAAAGGTAAAAAAATAACCCCTTGAAAAAGACGATTGCCCGCAATAAAAGATTAACGGTAGTCGGGAAGGCATGGTCGTATTGTAAGGTATAATACGACCATGCTCTCCCTACTACTGTTTATACGTTTTATCGACCTTTTAAGGAGTTATTTTAATTAGTAGATCATGCCCACGGAGCATATTAGGGCAAATAAACTATACGTGTAGCACAAAACTGGCAAATCTGACAATGGTGTCGATATCACTATTTAATTTCGCATGTTCAAAACACCCTAGATACCAAATTAGGTAAATATAGCCTCTAGCGGTTTTAAAGATATTTAAACAGTTGCAGTACTTTTTACTAACCCAGTATGTAGAGAAAGAAAAATTACATATTATATGAATTACATTTGTTTTTTTTTGGCGAAACTTTGTAAAATTACGTGCAGTCAGAAAATGTTCCGAATAAGAAGCGACCTTCACTCATCTGTTTACTGAATGAAAACTATTTTCTATCAAATATAGTATGTAAATAACGTATTGCGAATAGGTTGCCTAAAAATATAGTCAGGAATAAGTAATAATTTTTAAAGAATTAGGAACAAAACTTTGACACACACCATCTACTATGACAACCTGTACTACTACTACATACTACTTAATTATAGTTTTTAAAAATATGTATTTTTCAATAATACAAATTCTAACATATAAGTGTAATAATTTTTTAGTGTTAAAAATTTCAAAATTGCCCACGGCTTAAATGTTTAGAAAAATATGTTATAAAATGGAAGAAAATCAAATACCTACTGATAAGTCAGTACTATCATGAAAAACTAAAAATTGACATTAAACAGAAAGATTTAAAAAATTTATTATTTTTTTTAATAGCCTTAACCATATTTTTAAGGCCGTTCAATGGTGACACCTTTGTTTAAATGCAATATAATTAATATAAAAACTAAACAAGTCGTTAAAAAGATGAGTAAAGGTATTACTATTCGTATCCCAAACTATGTGTTCTGCTAACATATACAATATAAAAACTATTTTGAACTTAAAATACGCGTTTTAAATAGCGTAATTAAACTGAATTCTATTTGTTCTAAAAATATACCCACTTTTGGTATGCAACAAAGCAAATAATTTAAAAAATAGGTTGTCGCTAGGACACCCGCTCTTGTAATGATTAAAAAATAAAAGTTAAAGTTTACTAGTCTCCTAGCGAAACTCCTATTTCGTTTGGTTGTCAAAAGAAAGAAAAAAAAACAAGATACTTGTTTATAACTAAAAAGAGTAATTTATTTGTAATAAGATATAACGGTTATTAAGATAATGATAGAGTTTTAGGTTATAAAAACAGTATTAAAAAATGGCCAATTTACTTCTTTAAATATATTTTGGAGTTAAAATTAAATAGTAAGCCCTTTTAATCTTTCAGTGTTATCAATCTTTTTGAGATCTAAAACTATTTTTCTTATATTGGCATCTAAGATTATTTAAATTTTCAATCATTTCACTAATTTTTTGGTTGTCGAACATGCAGAGGTAATAAACAGAGATAAAAAAGGATTTCTAATAATAAAACAAAAAAATCCTGTATGTTGCTAGACTTTATGCTGACCAATGTATAAACAAGAATTCCTTTTGCTTTATACGTATGTATTTTCTAATTAATATAAGTAAATAATAAAACACATTATATGGTGCTAATATGATTTAGTAGTTAAGAGGTTTCCATTTGCATGTGTATATTATTCAATTATTATAAATATAACGTTGTAATGCAATTTTATTAAATTGGATTACAAGTAAATCACGATGTCTAAGATTTCTTACTTATACTGTGTTATTGATTGACCAATATCGAATCCGAATAAGTGCATTACCTTTGGTTTGGCTTGAGCTAAAGCTAAATTTTTTAATAATATAAAAAACAAAGTTTATTCCTTAATTTTTAAAATTGGTAATATTAATAAATTCAAATGGTTTTTCATTTACAGGCTCTAAATATACTGGGTAAGAAACAATTTAACTATGCAACTATCTCTTGATTCCATTTAAAGAAGAGCTATTCGTCTCATTAATGATCCTTCACTTACAGAAAGGCTTCCCTCTCTTGCCCATCGTCGGGCTGTGGGGGTTTATCGCTTTTTATAGGTACTTCCATGATTTTTGCTCTAAAGAATTGTCCAGTATAATTTCTCCACTCACGGTTCTCAACAGAAAAACTCGTGGTGCCACGCGTATGCATCCCTATACGGTCCAACTGGACAGGCCCCGAATTTTCCACTTTGTTCGTTCTTTTATCCCTAGAGTTTTTAGAATGTGGAACCTGCTGCCTGCGGTAATCTTTCCCCCCTCCAAATCTACAAGTATTTAACTTCCGTGTCAACAAATTCTCTCTTACCTCGCTTAAGACACCCACGGTACGTTAGTATTTAGGCTTTTAGCCTTCGTGAGTTGTCCAAAGATAGAAAAAAAACTCTTTCTTTAAATCCGCTAAACCAACATTTACCAAATTTAGTATTTAAGTAGTTTTAAGCATCTAAAATTGGATAATGATACCGGTACAGTTTTAGAATTTCAAGTTTTGTGTTGTTATATCTTGACAACTGATTAACTTTTTAAATACTGGAATCTTACTAAAATTTGGACGCATTGTAATCAAAATAGGTTCCTAATAAAAATACTACGTGTGTCGCGAAACTGGAAAGTCTTGCAAATTCTACTTACTCAAAAACCTCCAAATACCGGATTTTGCAAACTTCGCTTAAGCGGTTTTAAAAATATTTGAGCCATTTTATTCGTTACTTTAAAAAAATATATTTTAAAAATTTCTAAACTTATTAAATTTGACCAGCCCAATTTATTGTAATAAAAATAAATAAGGCATTTCATTAAAAGAAACACAAAAAAACTACTTGTAGCACAAAGCTAGGAAAGAAAATAGAACAGTTTCATGTAAACACACACATTATTATTTTCCTATTCTTTGTCGTATATAAGGTTACTTATCATGTAATAACAGTTTTTATGTAATTTTTTGGCAATCAATAATTTCACAACTTTAGGAAGTATGATGCTCATATCTTCTATTTATTTTATTTTGCAAAAAATCCTGCAAAAGTTATATTTGAAAAGATTGTTGTTTTTTTTTTTAATTTAAATGTTACCGTTATATTACGTAATATTACAATATTACCGGTGATTTTGTATCCTTAATAGTATTCGACATGACATTTATTAGATTACGAGGAGTGTTTTTAAGTAAGTATCGTCTTTAAATTACGCCACCGCAGTGCTGCGGTTGCCCGTTTAGCGCATGCGCGCCGTAAAGCTACATCTGTTAGGTAGCCACTGACGCCATTACGGAACCATCCGATCTAGTCTACATCTGTTTGCGTGATTTTACAAATACCTCCACCTTTTGAGAATCTTGCTGACTGCGAAGTGCGTGCTGTAATACGGTTCTGTGTTCAAGGTTTCAAGTAAGTTAACATTCATCGCCAAATCAGTGACGTGTAAAGTGAAAATATTATGAGTAATGGAATGGTGCGGAAATGGGTTTTTAAAGATGTCAATATTTTAACAGTCCACTTTTTGAATCAGATCATAGGTAATGACTGAGGGTCTCCCACTTCGTCATCATGCTGTGCAGCCATCTTTAAAGGTCCTAAACTATTTCTGCATCATTCCATTACTCATAATATTTTCACGGTACAGTTCACTGATTGGGCGATGAATGTGAACTGATTTAAGGCCTTGAACACAGAGAAATAGTATTACAGCACGCACTTCGCAGTCGGCGAGATTTTTAATAGGTGGAGGCATTTTAAAATCATCCAGAACAGATGTAGACTCGATTGAGATGCTTCCGTAATGGCGTCTGTGGCTTCCCAACAAATGTAGCTACAAGGCGCGCATGCGCTAAATAGCGGTTGCGTAATTTAAAAACAATACCTACTTATTAAAAAAAAACGCCTCGTATATTGCCTGAAACCAAGTCAAAGTTAATATTTACTTTAGCCAATTGTGGACTGTCTCAAGATAAGAAAAAAGGGTAAAATTTATTTTCATTTAATTTTAATTTCGTAGTTTCGTATTACCTTGCACTAATTTTATATATAACTATTAGAATAATTCTTATCACAAAAACGTTTTAATAGTTTGTATAACCTTGCCTTGCGTATCAATAAGGTATAATTTTAATATAAGAATTAATTTTTGCCTTATAAATAATTCATTTCAGTTAAATAGGTAAAAAATTTGTGATAGCATTTGGAAATGTGCGCAATTAACTATAGGTGCCTGCATATCTAAAACTAGAATAATAAAATGTATTTTTTAATGCTTTTATTTCAACTAAACGACCTGTAATAATATGTTATACCAGTAACAAATTTTTATAAAATATTTTATACAGGGTGCCTAATAATTGCCGTAAAAAATAAAGGCAAATTCTCGAGTTAAATGCTATAAAATGAAAGTTTATATACTGACTGTCCATGGATGGGATTTAAAAGAGGACAAATGGACAAAAATTTTTATTTATCGACAAAAAAGTAAATACAAAATTTTTGGTTCTTAAAAAATATAAAAATATATAAGAATAATGTATTAATTTTGTATACAGGGTACGCAAAAAAACTTGAAGGCATTATTTTTCTACAATAGTAGAAGTACCTACCTTTTTTTTTTTATTTTTAAGCAAAATACCATTTTTAAAATATATTTAGGATATCATTTTAAATGACTTTGATAATTTTACGGGGTTATCAAAAATTATTTTAAATTTTTATAATAAAATAAGTTAAAAAACTGCTACAATTTTTTAAATATCTGTTTCCTCCAAATTCCTTCACAACACAATTTTTTACCTGTAAACTAATTTGATTAAGGCGTTTTCGCCAATTTATAAAGTTCAAAGAAATTTTGTACCTGTTATTATTTTTATCAATTGCAAACTGTATTTTAAATAAAATTTTCTAATGACATTTGAATTTAAAATGAAAAATAAAAGGTGTTTAACTTCTGGAGAAAATTAATGTTTTTGAGTTTTTGCAAACCCTGTATAAAAAATTAATATTTTCTTCTTAAGAAACATATATTTATACAAGCAAACATTTGTATGAAGAACGACTTTTCTTTTAAAAAAATCAATTCTTGTAAACCCCATCCATGAACAGTATGTACAGGGTGTTCGGTTATAATTTGAACGGGGTCTATACGCTTTATTGTTTGAGATAGAAAAATATCTTCAATACAAAAGTTTTAGGGTTTTATAAGAATCGCCAGGATTTGCTTAAAAAATAAACAAATGACAATTGCAAAGTAAACAAATGAGCATTGACTTTGGTATTTAAAATGGAACACTAGGTATATTTTCTATATTTTAAGTTTACTGGAAGGGTATATTTTTCTATTTTCAAAAACATATATTTTGTCTATGTTTGGAACACCAGTAATCGCAAAAAATGACTTTATATTCTGGAAAAGCAGCTGCTCTGATTCATGGACAATTTAACATGGGTGGCTTTGGTTTCATTTGTTACTAGAAATATGCCCCCCCGAAACAGAGACAAATTCACTACACTATTTTTTTAGATTGGGAAAAATGCCAACTTCCATGCACTAAAATATTTTAATAAATTTTCAAGGGTGATTAGGAAGCTACCACTTAAAAATTTCAAACTAAAAATGAAAAACTTTTTAAAATTTAAAGCTCTTTATTCATATGATGAATTTTTAACATGTCTGTGATGTAATGTCTTTATAATGTAGTGTCTTTATAATGTAATGTCTTTATAATATTGGTGTATCCATGACGTCTTTCATACCTTTTAATTTGTTAGTCTATTAATATTTTAGAAATACTTTAATGTTTTAATTTAGGTATTTTAACTGTGTATTTATTAGTTTTAATTATTTTTAATATTGTATTGACCTGTGTAGGTAAAACTGCAATTTTACATCAATAGAATATATGAATATGAATAGACAAAGTATATATTTTTGAAAACAGGAAAATATACTCTTTCCAATAAACTTACATGGTGTTTCATTTAAAATAACAAAGTCGATGCTTATTTGTTTACTCTGCAATTGATTTGTTTATATTTTTTATCAAATCATAGCGTTCTTGTAAAAGCCTAAAACTTTTGTATTTAAAATATTTTGTTATCTCAAACCATTAAGCGTGTAGACTCCGTTCAAAATATAAACAAACACCCTGTTACACATAGCTGCGGAAATAGTAATTAATATAAATTTTCAAGATACAGAGTGTTAAACTTTTAATAAAACTTGTTTTTTTTTAAATAATTATATCTTAAATACTCATGATGTAATTTTGATTAAATTTTTTACTGTTACCTATAGCCATGTAAGACCTATTAAACCCTAAATTATTTAAATTTATTAAGTTGAGTGGCGTCACAACAAATACTTTTCAAAGAAAATTACTGTGCAATTTTATATTTTTTCTAATTAGGCAATTAAAAATGTAGTTTTCTAGTCTCTTATATTTTTTGTGTTCTGCTTAGCTTTAAGGAAAAAATAATAAAATCCACGACCAAGCAATAAACATGCAATAGATTTTTTTGTAATATTTTTTTAAATAAAATTAAATAACAATGATGTTAAAATTTAAACAAATGCCGAATTAAGCAACAAAAACACGTTAAAATCACAAAACGTGGGGTTTGGTAACAAAATATCAAAATATTCAATAGTTCAATAAAATGTTCTAAAATATCATTATATTTTTACGCTATAAGCTTGTAACCACTATTACACTATAGTGCCAAAATTACTTTATCCTGTATTACCTACCACAGTTTTTATGTAATTTCTGTTTAATTTTATTGAGAAAGTTGCTTAGTTCCGACAAACAGTACCATTAAAAACCCTTATTCTTCGAATTGGCTATTGACATTTTATAGAATATTCCATTGATGGTCTATCCGAATTTAAATTCTTAAAAGTCAGTGTCGGAACAACTTATTTTTACTTTGGAAAATTTTGTTTTTAAAAGAATTTAATTAGAAAATTAATTTGCAATGAATATAAATGATTCTTGCCTTTTCAACCTTTATGACTTTTTAATTTATAATAATGTTATTAAAAAATTTGGATATATTTATCATGGCCTATAAAACTAAAATATGCCATCTTATTCTTTCTACAGACTAGCAATTACCAATAATTTTGAGGCCAAAATCATGACTGTACTTGGTTTTCTTATAGCGATCTTTGATCACTATCTTAAAAATAAACATCATGTTTTATTACTAATGAGAGATTTTTATAAGAATTCAATAATATGTACACGTTTGTTGAGACATTTGAAAAAGGCAGTGGCAGGAATTATTGAAAGCGTCTCAAAAAAGGTGAAATGCGATGACCATTATATCTTGGCGATGGTTTATGTGGAAACCAAAAATATATTAATACTAAATAGAAAAAATTGCTTTTTAATGTTTCAAAATTATTAGAGCATTACTCTACAATTGTTTCGCCTTTCTAGGGCTTCATCAAGAGTACTTCGTATACTAAACTTAAAAAGAGAAATATTTACAAACAGAACCATTTAACACGTTTTTCCCAAAAAGGTCTATAAAATATTATTAGGGGTTTTATTATGCGGCCCAGATGTGGTAATAAATTTATTTATAATTGGCATATCTGCGAAATTTATTTGATCATTGGTAGAAAGAGTTGTATTGTCTATAAGTGATTTTTTAATTTCTAGTTGTTCATATAAATTTAATTTTTTACCTTTGTTTTCTCTATGGAGTAGTTTAACATTATTAAGATCTATAAAGTGGTTTTGTTCTATACAATGTGTTGAAATGCCTGTGTTTTTTAAACCATTTAAAATTGATGTTTTGTGTTCTTTTATTCTGTTTTTTATGCTCCTTCCACTTTGACCAATATATTCCGCATTACAGTCTGCGCAATTAACTTTATAAACCCCTGACATATCTAATTTTTCTGTTTTGTCTTTATTGTTAACTAATAATCTACCTAGGTTACTCTTATTTACAGACACAGTTTTACAGCCTAACTTATCTAGTCTATTGGATACATTATTGCTGATGTTTGGTATATAATTGATAAACTTAAAATTATTGTTTTTAGGTTCTGTAATACTATAAAACTCTTTAGCAATTAACTTTTGTTTTTTCTTTGTTAACAATTTATCAATAAGTGATTCTTTATATCCGTTGTTTCTTGCTATTTGTTTAATAATGCAGAGTTCTTTGTTAAAATTTGATTGACTTAATGGGAAAGTGACAAGTCTGTGAATTAAACTATGAAAAGAAGATAATTTTATTTTCCATGATTGGTTCGATGCGTAATTTATTACCGTGTCTGTCGTCGTTGGTTTTCTGTAAATATCGAATTCAATGTGGTTGTCAATATTTTTAATGTTTATATCCAAAAAATTTATCTCATTTTCATTTCCTTTTTCCATAGTGAACTGAATGTTGCTATTTATTGAGTTTAGAAAATTTAAAAACTTATCTAAATTTCTCTCTGTACTATTCCAAATGCAAAAAACATCGTCTACATATCTTTTCCAATAAAAAATGTCTTTAATTAGTTGATTATTAGAGTTAAATAAAACTTTTTCAAAATGAGCCATAAAAATTTCCGACAATAAAGGAGAAATTGGAGAGCCCATAGGCAGGCCATCATTTTGTTTATAAAATTCACCATTAAATTTAAAAGAATTTTGATTTAGGCATGTTCGAACTGCATTTTTAATTCTGTTTTTGTTTTAATATCTAAGTTTGAAGCACCGATTAAGTTATTTAAAATTTATATAACTTCTTTTATTGGAATTGAGGTAAAAGACTTTTTACATCAAAAGAAAATATATATATTTTTCGTTAGATAATCATCTTTCCCTTAGTAACGCTGGTTCGCGTTTTTGGAAATTATTTTTTTACTTTTTGGGGTAACTTTAACCGATTAATGTAATAAAACGTTTATAAGAGTCATTGATGAGGCTGTATCTTTCTTAATATTGCTTTAATTTATCTCAATTTTTTTACAAATTATTCTTAAAATGTTCTCCATTTAGAAAATTTGAAGGTCTTGAAGAGAATAATCCAAATTTTAAATAAACATCCAAGGAAACATAAGGAAAAAAGAACCCAACAAAATTATATTATGTTTTAGCTGGTGCGGCCAACTTTTCCGAGACGGGGCTTGTAGTCCATTAATAAAATAAGATTAAGATTAAAGCTACAATAGAGAATTATTGCACAGTGAAATACGGCCAGGCACTAATAATACCGGCCTTATTTTGACATCTGAGCTTGCGCAGATGCATGGTAGGATAAGGACTCCCTTAATATTTAAATCTTTAGAAGGACACATGCTATGGAATGTTAAAAATACCGTAATTCCATAGCATGTGTCCTTCTAAAGTATAAATATTGTATTCTTTATTGTGTGATTACAATTTATGGTAAGTACCAACATCTCTGTATCCCCTTCATAATATTATTTCTCAAAGTTCTATAAAAAAATAATAATAGTAACACAAACTTTTAATTACCTCTGTACATTAACTCTTTTAATTGTTTTGTATGTTTTGTTTTATGCCTCTGTTTTTAATTTATATAAAAATTTTTGTTACATGTGACAATTAAAAAAAATACAAGTATTTTTTCATTTTAGGCTTGATAATGCCTCAAAAGAGAGGCGAAACGTCGCCAAAATAAATTTTTTAAATATTTTACATTTTATGGTCTTTTATTGGGAACGTTCTTTAAGTTTATATTTAATGACCGGGAACTAATACCATTTTTAACTTTAGATATACATATTATGTATCGTAACTTTGGCCTAAAGACCAGAATGTCTCCACCCCTGCTTTATTAAATAAAGGACAAATTGGTATCCAACGGAGTTCTTTGCAAGTGTAGGCGCCAACAGCCGATACCTTGTTATTGAGCTTCCTTTGATTTCAATAGTAGTTTAGACATTAAAAGAGCCCTTGAGCTAATTTATTACTTTAGATTTGATGCGAAGGAAATGACGTATCATGCCTAATGCGTTTACGTTAAAAACTTAAGGAATTTAATACAGTGAGTCATATACGATAGAAAATATCTTTACATTAATTTCTAATATTAAAAACAAGTTTTTAAAAAATATGTGATCTTTCTTTTATCTTTTTTATTAACAATGGTAAAACAATACGAAATACTAAATGAAATAAAAATAGGAAATTATTGCAAGTTGCCTTATTAAGCTCGGGAATTATTAATACCGGCCCTATTTAAATAGTGCTTGTACCCATAATTTAGAGTTATTGCAAATCATGTTGTGAGTACCATTAACCTAAAAAAGGGAAACATTTTTAAAAGAATTTCTCTACTGTTTTGTGTTGTAGGGTTTTGTTTAACACAATTACAGAAATACATTTAAAAAGCATGGTTTTAGGTATTTTTACTTCTAAAAAGGTTCGGTTAGATGAACAGATCCGAAGTTAAAATAAGACCAAAATAAGGCACGACCTATAACCGGAATAAATAAATTCAGGCACTGTACTTATTAAGGGAGTTCTTATCCTATCATGCATTTGTGCAAGCTCAGATTTCAAAATAGGGCCGGTATTATTAATAACCTGATATTATATTATTTGTTGCTCTGACAGTGACAAAATTATTTAACAATAACCAATATAATATTTTCTTTTTACACCTTTAATTGTTAATCAGTATAACAGCTTACTGTTGATATCTCAAAAATTAGCAATAATTGACGTAAAGTGTAATATACATTTTTGATGTAGAGTTTAATACAGAGTCAAAATTTGTTAAAATATACAGGTTTTTCCATTAAAAAAACCTATTTGACAATAAAAGTATGTTTTTGAGATTCCTTGTTTATTAACTGGCACCGTCAGTTAAAGAGTAGGTATCCAAATAAACTTTTTTATTTTAAGTTTATTTCTGTATCTTGTACAGGGTCAAAGTAATTTCGTGTATGAATAGAGTTGGGACACCCTGTAGAACTTTAGGTTAAGCCATGCAATTGAATATAAACTGCTCAATTAAAATTAAGTTGCAAGTGGTTTTTCACTACTTAACTAAAAAAAACATTGACACATTAAAATTATAGCAGCTGTTTGGTCACAATTTGCTTAATATGATATTATCTTTGACAAATTAAATTTGAATTAAATTAAAATTAAATCCCATTTTTATATCCATTTTTACTATACGCGGTGTTCGCTAAGTTAGGTTACAATTTCAACCGATTTCTCACTCGTTAAAGCGGGTTTTACACCGAACAAGTAATTGATCAAATAATTTAACAAGTGCTTGTTCAAGTGACTTTTCTGTCAACAATGACAATTTTTCTCCACCTATTTATCAAGCAGCTTGTTCAAGTACTTGAAGAAACTCAAACCTGTCATGAATTTTTAGTGGATTTTTAGTAATTAGTTAATAGTTAACATAACCCTAGAAAACCATTTGACGTATGACATAACGAATACCAACACAAAAGTAATGTTGGTAGAACTTGAGCGAAGTTGAAAATAAATTGGTCAAAAATTTGTAGAGAGTAAAATCATCCAACTTTTCAATTCCTTTATCAAATATTTGACCAAGTAATTGAGCAAGTTTCTGATCAATAACTTGTCAGGTGTAAAGCCCGCTTAAGCCAAGTTACCAACTTTATAAATTATAACGTAAATCCATTGATACTGGAATATGCCTAGTTTTTAATCTTAATTAATTTTTCCTGTTTTTTAATGCAATTTTCGCTTTGACTACTCTTACATCATTTATTTAACAATGCCGTGAGAGTTCTGAAATTATTTTTAAACTTTAGGTGCTTTTTTAATAAATATGCCATCCATTGATAAAAACAATAGAATCGTAGACATTGCAGGTTTGGTAGGTTGTTTAAATTTTTAATCTTTAAAATTATCATTATTAACTGCTCTGGGCAAAGCGCAAATTGGGATGCGTTACTCACGTGCGATGCGACACATTACAGCGCTTCTTTTGTAACCTAATAAAAGTAAATTAAACAGCGCAAATTGACCAGCGACATTACTCGTCTATGCGCGCTCGTGTTGCTTTTGTGGTAGTGGCACAGTTCCAAGTGTCGCACGCGCCTTGTTTCAGAGGTATAAAGTTTTGTTGTTTTGTTTATTGTCGACATCATCAGATTCTAAGCTAGCTATAAATACCATTTTATGTAATTAGTAAAATCAGCAGTATAGTTGTAATTTAAAATTGTTCACCACTTTTTCTCTAATAAAATATACTTAAGCAAGCGACATACGTGTCTCAATTTGCTCTTTGTCAAATTGGTAACTTTTATATAAAAGATTTTTGGTACATTGACTTTTACCAGTTCTCTTAACTGGTAAAATAAACAAATCATCTTAAAAGAACACCGTGTATATAAACATTTGGTAAGTTGTCAAAAAAGAGAGAAAGAAAATACTAGTTATTATTGTTTTGTTAACTGATGTTCATTAAGTCAAATAAAATAAATATCAATTCATTCACCCATAATACACATGGAAAAATCCGCAGAAGTAAGTGGTGATTTAAAAATAATTGCATGTTGTACAGAGTAATTAATTAAATTAGCCATAATTGGTATGATAAGGTAATTAAGAAATTTATCTTTCCTGGAATCAAGATTGTGTTTTCCTGCAAGGACTAGATATTATAGCTACGAGATATTATAATATAAATTCATAATACTAATTTTAAATTCTTTTTAAGCGTTTCTAAGCACAATAAGTTCTGTCATAAAAAATTACATAATAAGATTTTTGTACCATTTTAAAGGTTATTTCAAATTATTTTCTTTTATAAACTTTTCTTTATTACAAAAAAAAGACATTTGTTCAAAAAATTCAAAGTTTGGTCCTTTTATCCGCCTGAAAGCCCCATCCGTGGCCCAGTCGTATATAAATCCTAGAGATTGCCAACATATTCTGGAACACCCTGTATATGTATCAAACTCTTTGGCGATTACTGTATTAGTATGCATGCACGTTTTTTTTTATTTTAGCTCGAAAGAAAAGCCCAGGGGCGCAATTAGGGGAGACAAGGAGGGCCTAGCACCTCCCTAGACGGCGGTTAGTCCCCCTAAAATGATTGGGCATTTAAAGTATATTAGTGATTTTTTTCAAATATAGTCTATAAACTGGGGCTTAAGGGCCCAAAAAGGCCAGTGGCTAGCTGCGCCGCTGGATAAGCTGATAAAAATATATGCTTTATTACGTGGTTTGTAAAATAGGATGAAGTGCTCGGGTATTGTTGCCTCACTGATCTCGATGGATTGCCAATGTTATTACCTGCGCGAAACAAAAGTTACATTTCATGGGCGAAAAACCGGGTTTGTGCGCAAGCAAATCGAGGTGACCGCGCCTGGCGCCAAAATAGACTATTCGCATTATCGGAAAGAATTTGTCGACGCCGTCCCGGTTTTCTGTTTGAAGTACGGTAGCTAATGAGCGTCACGGTCAGACCGCGGACGGAGGGCACGGGGTGTCGGTGTTTGTATTTTACCACGGTTTTAGGTGCGCATTCTTCGTCTACCCTCGATTTGTTTACTGCGCGAGGTCGTAAAAATCTGAAAAATGCTTCTTTCCACTGCGGATCTAAATGAAGATTATCTATGTGTTGCGCTTATGCAAGGGAAATAAATAATCATGGGTCATCCTTGTTTTATGATGCGAAATGTATGTTATTGGGATTCTAATTCCAAGGTATGTCAATTACATAAACTTACGCACCATTTTATGTATTTATTTAGACATGCCTTAATAAAACAATAGGACTTAAATTAGCTTGAAAAACAGAAACCAAACGGAAACGTTTTTATCTTACTTGTAAAAACGCAGCTAGTCGATTTACAAAGTGGTAATAAAATTTCTAAAAGTTCTAAAAAGATACCGTTCTAAGATTTTTCACATGCTAGTTGTTTTGTCCAAAACATATTTTAATGTATGGTATTTTCTTAGCGCTCTTGCCTTCATCATACAAATATAAAGAGTGTTCCATAAAAAAATGCTATTTTACTTTGTAACTCAAAAACACGATTGTCATTTTTTAAAATCTTTAATCTAAAGAGCGGTAAAAATGCTACTAGTGTGCTAATTTAATTTTGACATTTTTGTATTTTTACACAAAATAAGAAATTTATTTATAATTTATTGTGTCTTCAGGGTAAATAAATTTAAACAAAATAGTTATTTGGTTTTTCTACAGAACAAATATATGTATTTAATAAATATTTTAATAAAATTAAACCTTGTATGTACTTACTATGAACACCTATTCTGCTCTTGCAATATTATATTAAAAATTAAAAGATTACTTTTAAGTAATTAATGTGAAAAAAGTATCAAATTGCCTGTCATTCTACTCGGAATGCCATTTTATGTTTAACAATTAAATTCGTTAAACCATGTACATTCATGTAATATAGGTATCTACGTTCCAAATTTTATTTTGACATATTAAACAATAAAAAACTTAAAGGGGTGGGCTACCGGCTACGAACCCCGGTATTTAGGGTAAATTTTCTCGAAAACTACTGGACCAATTTTAAAAACTAAGTACTATTGAAAAGCGAATTTATAACTTTTTAGGATAATATATCACCCCCTTTAATTTAAACTGTTTAACCATGATGGTGAAGGGGTGGTAACCCTAAACAAGTAAATTTTGACACAAAAATATGTCCCCCTAAAAACAAAAATTGACGTGTTTAATAATTTTTGTTTTACCTATATAACTATTTTAAGTAGCTAATAGTTAAATAAGTTACCAACCCGGGATAATTAAAATTTTAACAAAATTGTCAATAGTTTTGTTGTAAATAATTTTTAAAGTTGCTTAAAATGTATTCCACAATTTGCGAGTTCAAACAACTTTACAATGTCGTAGCTTGTATCTTTTGTGACGTAGGCACATTCCAATTACGTCATCTGTTTATACGGCGTTTAAAATAATTTCGCGGGCACTTTCACAAAAATGCAAATTTTAGTATTATTACAAAAAATCTTACAATTTTCGGGAAAATTTGTAGAAAAGCAGTAAAATTCAGTCTATCTATACCAAAAATGTGCTACCTTAGGTGCAAGGAAGATAAACTTTTTAATAAGGAGCGCTCGATTTTTTATATTTGTCCGAAAATATAGGTTATGTTTATGACGTCATCTTTTTGCCATATTATTTGTTTATCATGACAAAATAAACCAATAGTTGCATACCATAAAATAAAATCACTAAAAAAACATAAAAAAATTGTATCTTACCCTTAATAACGATTTAAACGTAAATTCCCTGTAAAAAATATCCAAAGGTCAGTGACCCCTATTGACAGGTTTTAAAATTCTCTGTAACTGCAGATTACTAATAACTACTCAATTTAACTATAAACAGTAAAACCTAAACATATATAAAAGTCCAATGACTAAAAAGCAAAAAAATAACAAAAACATCGAAAAAAACCTTCCTAGTACGATTGTAAACAAATAATTACGGGAAAAGATTACGTCACAAAATTTAGCGAACATAGGCTTAAATGGAATCGAGCGCTCCTTATTAAAAAGTTTATTTTCCTTTCCTTAGGTGTACATGGCTAAGGGCCTCATTTTAATTGGAATGCGCTGTTCATTTATATTAGTTAATGTATCAAACAGCAATTTTATTATTTAATATGTTATAGTTTTATTATTATTTAAAACAAATCCTTATTAAAACAATTTACAAATGATTTTTGTATTTCTGTGTCATCTAATATTTAAATGTGGCTCGTAAACCAGCACAGTAAATGTTCATTTGGTAAGCTTCTGTATAGCAATACAATAATAGGTAATTTATAAGCAGTAAAATACGTGGGTTATTTCGCAATTATCTTACGATTTACGACAAAACAGCTGCAAAACGATGTATCTTTTAAAATTTAAAAAGAAGTTTTTATAGTTTTTCCACATAAACGTTAATTTGAAATGGGCATTCTTTTAATATCCAGTTGCAGTGTTGACTATGTACAGCAGAGGCGCAATTGCCTGCAAACTTCGAGAATCGGCAATAAGGCAGATATCATTCAGTTAGCACGTTGATATTGCGCCCTGTATATTTTTCCAAATTGTATTTTTCTTTTATTCCACCTCATATAATACACTATACATCGGGTATATCTGGTTTTTGAGATAATAATAGCCTGTCCATATAGCACCCTGTATAATATATAAAAAGTTATAAAGTACTCGTCGGGAGCTTTAAAATGATGTACCACTTGACCCCATTTCCCATTTAACTTTTTGACGTTTATGTGGATGGGGAAGGGGATAACCTTAGATAAGTAAAGTGTCCCCCCTAAAAATAAAAATTTACTTATTTTAGAATTTTTTTATATGTGTACAATATAACCAAATTATGAGAAGTGGCTTATTTTAATTGGAATGCACTGTATATTTAATATCGAAAGAATCATTACCTTTATCGCCGAACTTATCGTTGCAATAACCAATTGACACCACATTCACTTTTCACTGCACTTCATACGTGACGAAAACATGTAAATGTACACTCAAGTAGGAGAGAAACAGATGTCGAACGCTGCCGAATGCGGAGGCCAATTGGCCTCTTCGGCGCTCTCGCTGCACTTCAAGCTTTAAATTGGACGCCTCAGAGCGACGTATAAATGTAAATGTACACTCAAGTAGGAGAGAAACAGATGTCAAACGCTGCCGAACGCGTAGGCCGATTAGCCTCTTCAGCGCTCTTGCTTGCACTTCAAGCTTTAAATTGAACGCCTCAGAGCGACGTAAACATGTAAATGTACACTCAAGTAGGAGAGAAACAGATGTCGAACGCGGAGGCCGATTGGCCTCTTCAGCGGTCTCGCTTGCACTTCAAGCTTTAAATTGAACGCCTCCGAGCGACGTAAACATGTAAATGTACACTCAAGTAGGAGAGAGACAGATGTCGAACGCGGAGGCCGATTGGCCTCTTCGGTGCTCTCGCTTGCACTTCAAGCTTTAAATTGAACGCCTCAGAGCGACGTAACGACGCCGCATGGTAACGCCGCATGAGTCATGTTTCTTTGTGTCGTGCAGCCCATGGTGCAGCAGGCTCCATCATATTATGAGACGTTGTCACGTCAATAATACGCATGTGTAAACGCTCTTAAAAATTTGCGAAACACGGCTTTTAAAACGGTTTAAGAGCGTTTACACATGCGTTTTATTTAAATTCGCAGTTTGTAGTTTTTACAATTTTAACATTTTGGCCAAACTAAGTGGTTTTGGAAATTGTTTTAATTATTTTTAATATGTATTAGTGTATTGCCAAACATCTTTTTAAAAATTTGGGTAGGTGGCGTTGGTCCAGCTGGCAATTTACGTCATGCCGTTCGCATGGTTAAAAATTTATACAAATCAGACAATTATTTCTAACCAAGCATGCGCATTAGAAAATTGGAAATTGGTTGGAAATTTTGCTTTACGAACAAAGCCTATATTGTTTAAATTTAAACCTCAAATAAAAAACCTGACCTAAATTTTCTAAAATGCATTTACCTAATAAAAGGAATGTCATGGCGACATATTTCCTTTGAAACTAAAACGGGATTCTTAAAACCCTTTTTATTAACTTTGTTTGACTTTACTTAGTAAATAATTATTAATTCCACACATCTAGACCTGTTGTGACGACCTACTTGTGCAAATATGTATTTAGGACCTGATGGTCTTACATGGTCGGTACTGTCTTTTTAAAGAGTTGCTAAGGAACCGATGGTGTCTACTAACAATAAGTGTAGTATGTCGTAAGTATGTAGGTACCATATTAAACAGAAGTCAATAAATCTAATTATTTTTAAAACGAAGAGTATTTAGATATGTGTTGTTAAGGCCATTTTTCTTTCATAAACAACATTTTTTAAACTTACTTTTCCACTTCTTCTAATAGGCAAAATTTTGTTGTTGATCAGCTGTTATTATTTAGTTTTTAAAACTTCATTTATTAACAGATGCAAAAATTGATTTTTTTTTTTTGAAAAACAATGGTAATTGATTTTAAATTATAGAATAATGCCCCTCTGTAAAATCGGTTCCTTAACCACTTGTAAGTTTCGGCACCAGAACACAATGAAAGGTCGCTCGACCGTCTAGTAACTAGAGGACCGAGACAAGGGGTGGTCCTATTCAATTTTACATAAACACACCCCAAATTTGTATACCCACTATTATAATGTTATAACACCAGTGGCGTCAATAGCTGTGTTCCATTCTTATAAGGTTTGATCAAAGATTAGGGCAACCACACACCGTATGAGATTAACATTATAATAATACACATTATAATAGGTTATAATGTTATGTGTGTGTGGAAGGAATCACCTGAGGTATTTCATATTAAAATAAAAATGTTTCTTTTGTTTATTGTACATTTTGTTTTGTAGGTTTAAAAACACAATTATTTTGGCTTTAGCCAATGCTCATCCGTTACTCATAAGCGGCAAACTTCGACAGAACAAATACATATGCATTGTTTTTGGCGTTACAATCAAAAATACCATTAAATGGAAAAATTCCTTCGGTTCATTACATCAGTCATTTTATAAAGTTATTCAACCTATTTAAACATTTTTTAATTCTGATAAAATTGGCAAAGTCAAATCTAACCTAATTTAAAATGTCATATAGTTAGAACCACATGTATTTCATTCTGAAAGCGATGTTGCCAAGTACACAAAAAATGATAAAGCAAATAAACCCTTCTCATCTTTCTAGGTCCTCTGGAATCTGGAAGTGGGTTAGGTTTTCGATTCAGTCAGTAAGTCAGTCAGTGGAAAATTGACGACTTTGGACCTTTATATCTTTATAATCGTTTGAGTTAGCCTCATGAAATTCGGGGTTTTTGTTGTTTTTATGAAATAAATAAACACACATAGCTTCATCTATTTACGTTATATAGGTTTTGCGTTATGGAGGGATCAAAAGTGCCACCAAGTGATTCGTGTAATATTACACACGGCGCTGTATCCAGTTCCTTTGCTTGAACTTGGCTTGACCATAGATAACCTACATTTAGATCAGCAGTGGCAAGAAGCAGTTTTCGGATTTTTACGACCGCGCGCAGTGGGTGGACGAACATGCGCACTTAAAAGCCGTGGCGAAATATAAACACCGGCACCCCGTACCTTCGTCCGCGGTCTGACCGTAACGCTCATTAGCTACCGTACTTCGAACAGAAAAGCAGGACGCGGTCAACACATTCATTCCTATAATGCGAATAGTTTGTTTGGGTCCGGGTGCGTTTTCCCTTAACTGGGTTGCGTACAAACCGGTTTTTCGCCCATGAAATGTAACTTTTGTTTCGCGCAGGTTATAATATTAGCAATCCATCGAGATCAGTGGGCTTGACACGCTGCCGCGTGTCTAGATAAACAAATGATAATTAAATAAATTATGTTAGGATACAGGGAAATTGAGACCCTGTACCTCTCTTTTTTCAACTAATATAAATTTTATTTTCACAATTTACACAGGTAGGTAAACAAGCAGGTACTTTGCATATAAATTCTAGTTACCTTTTAATGGATTTTATACATATTTCTTAAAATTTTGATGTAAAGGTGAGTAATTCCTAAGTCGGTTTATAATAGGCTTATAATTTTAGTTACTTGGTTCTAAGAAATTATTGACACATTTAAATGGCTAGTGTATTTAAGTTGTATATCATTTTATCCTTCAGCAAGTAACCAGGTAGAAAATTAAATATTTAACTTAGTAAAAATGATGTCTAAAATATATAGATTTTTTTCACATTTTTTGTTATATTAACGATAATTGAAAAAATTCAATACAATTCCATTTTTTAAAATCAAATAGGATTTGATTTAAAAAATTATGCTTCATAAACAATTCAAATAAAACTTAATACTTTAGTTTATAAGTTTTTATATTGTTAATTATTCTAAGGATCATAATACAAGTGTTCATAAACGGTTCGCTATGTAAGAAAAACAAAAAAAAATCTATAAATTATAAACTTTCGATTTACAGCATTATTGAGATTTTTGTAAAATGTTAATTGAGATCGTTAACGATTTTATCATTTATTTTGTAAAAGCTGAAAGTTTGTCAGTACATGGTCTCAACATAAGTAGAAGCAATGGTAGACTCTGAAGTTTGACTCATAGTGGCTTTGGCAGGTACCAGGTAATAAAAGTTAATTAATTGAAACTTAACTTTCCTTATTTTGAAAAAGCTGAATTTTATATACAGCGACGTCACGTTACTATGTAGACATGCATTTGATTTTAACGCGATGTCGCGCTCTTTGCTTGCCGCTATTCTCGTCGCTCCACTATGTCCTTGGCCTCAAAAAAAGGGAAAGACCGACAACGAACGCTGTTGGTTTTGCGGTCGATCAAGCAAAACCGCGGAGCATATACTAAGCCAGAGACAAGAATGAGGCAAGTAACTAGTCCTAACAATTTGTCCATTGTATTTATCTCTTTCTGGTTTAACGCAAGTTCCAATAAATATGTCTTTGTCTTTCATCATGGCAGGCTATCGTAGATGGAGCAATCATCGCTTTGCCCTGGTTGCCAAGCTGTTTACAATTTCTGCATGTAAACTTTAATGTTCTTTTTGGCTCACATCAAATTAAGAGAAAGAAAATATAACATGAATCAAATATTTTTAACTTGACAACGTTGCCACAGGCAGTCACGCCGAAATGTTAATCGATATTTGTGTTTGATATTTTTCAATGGCCGATTTGGTTGGACAGTTTGTTTAAATTTTCTGTGATTTATTGTGTGTTTCGTGGTTTTTTACCTTTAATTGGACTTTGAATATTGACTTTTATTAGTGATCACAGTGTATATATTAAATTTGTGTTTTTCAACAGATAATTTAAGGTAATATTGACATGGTTATCTGTAAGAAATAATCTTTATAAAAACCAAATAAATGACATTTTTAATAAGGTGTGTGTAATTATTGAACTAAACCCCAATATTTTATATTAATAGGAAACAAAACCAAGTACCTAACATTAAGAGCAAAAATAGCGCAGCTATATAATTTGAATTTGGCGGGCAAACGATAAAGTCGACTCACGCGCCATCTGCGTTTGCCTTCTTTGAAGACAGACAAGGAAGGCCCAGCAGCTATCTCTCTCTCGGATAATTTATTTACATTTAGTTGCTCGTCTCATTGTTGTCTCTGACTAAGCCAATGTATAGGCTAAAATATCTGGAAGGAATATTCTTGACTTCAGAAGATATAGAAAAACTCGCTTCCCGAAATATTTCCAGCCTTGCAAAAAGTTTGAGAAATGCAGGGTATCCACTAACTCCATTTATTACAGTACAATACAATAAAACATACTTTTTAATGACAAATGAGAAGCTTCAAATCAAAACGCAGATTTTGGTAAAACACAACTTTAAGAGTACCCCACAATTTTTACTCCGTGTTTTATGGGTAAAGGTTTTTCAAAAACTGCGTTTTGATTTGGAGTTCTACAATAAAATTATTAGAAATGTTAGTAAGATTAATAAATAGCCTATTAACGTTGCAAAAGTATTCAGGTCAATCAACTTTTTAGTCCAAGCTTAAATAAATTTAATTTTAAACTAAAAAATTCCTAATATGATTTATTGTGTCAGTATTTTTAAAATTCTTTCTTTTTTAATAGTTCTTTAAGTGACGTGTTTTGTAAAGTTAGTCTCAGTCCCTATGCAAAAAAGGCTTCTATTATTTCTACATGGAAAATAAATATTATTTTATTATGTCTTCATGAGTCACAAAAGATAATCAAAACACTATATAATATTATCTCAAGTATTCTAGACACAAATTATACGATGTAGGATAAGGGCTAATTACGGAATATATATTGTCTCAATTACACCTTCTGTAACTCGATAAAAGTGAAGTCTTATCAACTGGTTTAATATAAGAAATTACTTCTTTTCCCCTTTAATCAATGAATGTAGTGTTAGGTTACTTATACTTTTTAAGAGGGAATTAAACCACAAGCAGTGGCAATACTCATACCCTGAAAAAGCACAGCTATCGATTAAAAGCTTAAGGCTTTTAGATAATATACCGGGTGACACCGGTGTTGTTGTTGTTGTTACCCCCATTTCGTTTTTGTTTTTAGAAAGACTGATTAAAATTTTACAGTATTATTATAGTATAAAGTGAAATTTTTGTCAATAGAGAATTATTGCACAGTGACATAACGCCAGGCACTAATAATACCGGCCTTATTTTCACATCTGAGCTTGCGCAGATGCATGGTAGTATAGGGACTCCCTTAATAAGTATAATGCCTGGCTTTATTTATGTCGGCTTTAGGTCGTGCCTTATTTTGGTCTTATTTCAACTTCGGAACTGTTCGTGTAAACCGAACGTCTGCCTAGCACAAAATTGAAAAGTTTTCAGAAGTAAAAATACTTAAAACCTTGCTTTGTCAAATGTATTTCTTTTATTTCTTTTATTGTGTTAAAAAAACCCTACAACACAAAACAATAAAGAACAAAAAACTTCTTTTTTGCCCTTTTTTTTTTGGTTAATGATACTATCAACATGATTTGCAATAACTCTAAATTATGGGTACACGCACTATATAAATAAGGCCGGTATTAATAATTTTCGAGCCTAATAAGGCAACTTGCAATAATTCCCTATTATCACAACTTCAAAATCGCATCCGGTTTAACCAAAAGTACTATAAACTTTCTTAATGGGAATACAAGTGCCTATATTCGTATTTTTATAAACAATTCTTTTCAATTATATCTTATACAGGGTGTTTCTTTTTAAAATAACAACCAGAAAATACTTTTAGAGAAAATCAAGTACACCTTCATTTCTACTTTGAAAGGTCAGGAGAGCCAAAGTGTATCAACGCAACGCAGAAGCACATTTTGAAGACTGTACGAAAACGATTTAAAAAAAAATGTTTTTTGTTTTACCTTATTGTACAAGCTTTTGGCTTATGTTATAGGTTTAAAGAAAAATCATTTTCCATCATCATATAGATTTATTATTTTTGTTGCAGTCTCAGAACGAAGAAGACATAAGCGATGGCGAAGCACCTTCAGGTGCTGAACAAGATGATCCTGACAGCTGCGAAGAAATTAGGAGACACGGGATACTTGCTGATCACAACGATGTCCTTGCCAAGCTGAAAATGCAAGTACGGGACATCAATGTGAGGGTAAGCAATGGTTTATTCCCATATGTTAAGCAGGTAAAAACTAACAAACTTTTATAATCAGGTTGTCATAAATGGCGAATATTTTAATACATCTTCTATACTAACAATTGTTTTTTGTTATTCTCTTTAAATTTTTCTCAGAATACATTAGGTATATTAAAAACATTTATTTTTTAAACATAATTTTTTGACACTTTCACAAAAAAATATATATTTTTTTAAATTTTAATCTAGACTGTCATGACTAGGCTTAAACAATCAATTTTCAATCAAATATACGGGGTGATTCAAAAATCTATCACGAAACTTAAGGGGGTGATTCTACTTGACAAAATAAGGGTAAAGCTTTATATATATATTTTTTAAATGTCATTCGTTTTCGAGTAACAAGCCGTCAAAGTTCAATTTTTATTTAGGTTTTTCGCCAAATTGCATTTATTTTTTAACCAATCCAGTTGATATTTGGCACACAAATCGAGCTTTGCAGATTCTAAAATTTTAAGACAAAAGTACTTTTTTAAATACCGCCAGAGGGCACTTTACCTAGAACTTAAAATTTATTTACATCATAACTTTTTATTTTGACAGATATCGCAAAGCTGGGGACGTCATTTTATAGACAATTAGAAACTTAAAAAATAAGGTACTCTTAAAGTTTAGGCACCAATAGACATCAAAGTTTTCATCAATTTCAATCAAATTATCTATATACATACAGGGTGTCCAATAATTCAACCGACAAACTTTACGGGGCGATTCTACAACAGAAAATAAGAAAAAACTTCATATAAACATATGTCCTAAACGTCTTTGTTTTTGAACTACGGGGTGTTAAAAAATAAAAAAAATATTTATGGATGAAAACCCTCTCTTTAAGGGGGGCTAAGGTCAAATCGTACAAAAAAGCCATGTTTTAGTGATTTTTTTCTGACGACACAGTTAAAATTTATTTACTCAACCAATGGTACATTAAAGTATGACATTCGAAGAATGTTTAATCAAATTTTTACAAAAAATATTAAAAAATACGGCAATGGCAGCAATTGTTCGGACGTGTCTCGAAAAAAGTTGAATTGCGGTGCCCCTCATAACTTGGTGCTGGATCATCCGAAATCAAAAATCAAAGTTCATTCGTTAGATAATAGTTTTCCCCAGGTAACGCTGTCAAGTTTTTTTCGTTTCCAAATTTTTTCATTTTTTCGAACACTTTGAAGTGAAAAACACAATTTTGTGGGAAAAAATCGGCTAATTTGTTATTGCAAAATCAAAACTATGAAAATAAAAAAAAACTCGACAGCGTTACCTCGTAAATGATGTACAGAAATAGTGTTTAAAATTTCAAAAGGATCGGTGCAGTAGTTTTGGAGTTATCAGGGGCACCGATTTTGAAAACGTGAGTTGTGAATTGAATACCTTACCCCCTTAAACCAATGCGCTTAAAAAAAAACTCGACAGCGTTACCTCGTAAATGATGTACAGAAATAGTGTTTAAAATTTCAAAAGGATCGGTGCAGTAGTTTTGGAGTTATCAGGGGCACCGACTTTGAAAACGTGAGTTGAAATTAAATACCTTACCCCCCTTAATATTTAAGCTACTTAAGCTGCAAAAAGAAGTAAGTTAACTGATAGCAAAACCGGAATCCAATAATACTTTTAAGGTTGTTAGCTATTATTGGCTTTTTTTTATAGTTTTTCCCATTCAGAGTCAAACCTGTTTAATTTTTTTGTCATTTTATCTTATAGTATTTTTACATTGTCAATTTTTATGTAAATCTCATTAGAAATAGTCATACCTCGTTTGAAATAAATAACGTGATTGAGAAATTAATCATTAAAAGTTAATAGCTTTTGTCTTGAAATGATATAATGACGGCAAGAATTAATATCTGTCTGTAGCATCGATAAATTCCTGACAATAAAACGCATCGATTGTTGTTGCATGTTTGGTATTTGTTTCATGGCAGAAGAATTGATTTGCTTTGATCAGATTGTAAGAAGTGTTTAATGATTAAAATTAATAATAATAAAATATAAAGTCATCATTTAATTTAACTACATTAAATAACGTTAAATATATTATTTTGTATTAAATAAAACTTTTTTTTAAATCTTTGGACAATCCACGAAGGCTAAAAGCCTAAATACTAACGTACCGTGGGTGTCTTAAGCAAGATAGATGGTAATTGGTTAATACGGGTCTTAAATACTTACATATTTGTGATTAAGGTAAGATCTTCGAGGGCAGCAGGTTTCACATTCTAGAAACTCTAAGGACCATTAGTCGTGGACGAGAGAAAATTGTTGATGTAAAGAAAAAACAATGTTGGTGCCAATACTGAGCCCTGAGGCACTCCAGCATTTATTCGGTGAAAGCTTGAAGAGTGGCCATCCACAATGACTGATATACGTCGATGAAAAAATAACTAGAGAGCCAGAACATAGTTTAGTTGAAACACCATAGGGGAGAAGTTTATTAAGGAGCGCGGCATGCCAGACCTGGTCGAAAGGTTTGGCTATATCAAGAGCAACAATCTGGGACTCTCCTAGTAACTTAGAACATAGAATGTAATAAAACACAATTTTCTTGGTTATTTTGTCACAAATTTTGTGTACAAAGTAAATTGTGTACATGTATATTCTACATAAAAATCTATTGTCGAGTAACGACCAACCCAATAGATTCTTAAAAACAAATATAATTACAGTTTGTTATTAGCAAAAGTTCTTATTTCTTTTTTGATTTTTTGGGCACATATTATTTTTGAGCACTTTTTAATTACACCGGGTATGGCAAACCAATGGCACGCCTGCTCAAGTTGGCATGCGAAGTAAAAAATTGGGCACGTGAGTACGTTGATGTTTTTTGTCTTAAATAAGTGGAGATGAAATGAATGATGTTTTTTTGTTTTTCTCTTGAAAAAATATTTTCAGCCCATAAAGTATTTTATGGCACGCCAAGGATATCTTTTTACATACACGTAATTACGGAAAGGTTCGTCATTCCTGGTCTACACCTTTAAAAATAACCTACCAAAATTTTAAGTATGGATTTTAGATAGTTTTTGATAAAAAGCGATCCGAAGTGCAGTTGCTCATCGGCTATTGTTGAACTAACCAGAACCAACAGCTTTTTGTTAGGCAAGGCGCAAATTGAGACATGTATAAGGCGTGCGACGCAACGCAGCACAGCACGTACTTTTGTAACTTATGAAATTAACTTATACAGCGCAAATTGACTAGAGAAGCGTCTACTCGAAAAGACGCTGATATTTGTGATAGTGACATAGTTTCTCGCGTCTCAATTTGCGGTTTACCTTAATTATGTGCACACGCGACAATGACAATATCTGCATCAAAAATACCTTAAGTCTTCAAATATATTATGCGGTCAGAGTGGCACCGTTTTCGGCCGAATAATTTTTCGGCCGTGTTCGCCCGATTTATCCGATCGTTTTAATTTCTTGGTATTCTATTGACTTGGTCATCAGTACATCCGATTTCGACCGACAAATACCGCCGAATTTTTCGGACATCGGACGAAATCAAAATAGTTTGTTTTTTTCGGAAGTTTCGGTGCATTTTGAAGCGAATGATTGTATAAAAATGGTTGACTGTGAAATTTTAATCAGCTTAGTTTTTGAAAAAATAGTTTGTGGGATATAAGAAATAAAAACTACCACAATAGAGACATAGCACGTAAATTGTGGAATCAAATTGCCTCAGAAATGCAAACTACAAGTAAGTATTCGATATTATATTCTTAATATAAACAGTTTGGAATAAAAAATAGTGTACAAGAATATTATAAGGTATTAATCATTACCACGGCACATAGCTCCTACAGTATTAAAATATTGTTTAAATGTGTCTCGTATTTCATATGCTGCTCTTGTAGCACGATTAAAGCGCCTTGATCCTCTGTTTTCATTGATTATGTTCTCTTTAACAGAAGTGTCCATCTCTGAAAATGTTGCATCAGATATTCCTTCCTTGTCAATTATAATATTGTGCAACAAGCAAACGCATTTCACTATCACATCTACGTGATCTGGGTGAAGTTGTAATTCTGTTTTAAGGCATCTCCATTTGCTGACTAAAATTCCAAAAGCACATTCCACAGTACGTCTAGCTCTGCTAAGTCGATAATTAAATATTTCTTGTTCGTGATTAATACTGTCATGAGAAGGGTATGGTCGCATTAGATATGTTTTTAGAGGATAACCTTGGTCACCTAACAACACAAAAGGTAATGTAAGGTTAGTATGCGGTAGTTCCCTGCTAGGCGGTAAATTGAATGAATTGGTTTCCAAACGGTGATACACATTGGTCTCAGAAAATACTCCACTATCACTCTGCCTTCCATATCCTCCTATATCTACCGCAATAAACTTATAATGAGCATCAGCAATCCCTTGAAGGTGAATGGAAAAGTATTTTTGTAGTTATAAAACTGTGATCCGGATTTTTGTGGACACTTTATTCTTATGTGCTTTCCATCAATACTACCAACACAGTGTGGAAAATTCCAGAAATGTTCGAAGTCGTTTGCAATTTCATAAAAATTATTCATTGTTGGCATTGGCATGTGCTTTAAATAAAACACAGTCCATATAGCTTCACATGTGTCGTAAATAATATTTGCTATGGTATTATGCGCCATTCTAAACGAAAACGCTATCGATCGGAAAGCAATCCCCGTCGACAGAAATCTAAAAAATATATGTATTAAAAGCTTTTTTTTAAATAATGGAATACAATTTTTTGTAATTAGTATGCTCTCAATTCCAAAGTGCTTTGACTACCAAAAAGACAGATTTCTTAAAAATTTTAACGAGCAAAAGAACTAATTTATATTACTTTTAGGTGAGGCCGTAAAAAAAAGTGGCAAAATCTTCGAGATACCTATCGCAGGGAATATATGAAAACCTTGCCAACCGGTTCTGGCGCAGAAGGTCCTGTTTCTAAGTGGAAATATTTTGAGTTATTATCATTCTTAAATGATACTCTAGCACCAAGGAGAGTAGTGAGTAACGTTTCTCATACAGAGACAAAGGTATACTCTAAATCTTCAATAACACCAGATGAAATTTCCAATTCTGAATCCGATTCAAATATAGAATATGAGGACGTTTCCCAAGTAGAATCTGAAAGAACATCACATTCTGATACAACAACAAAACATGTTGGGAATGCATCTGATGCTACAGAAAAGGGGACATGTGTCGCATCATTTGAAACGCCGAATAAAAAGGCTTACAAAAAGAAAAAACGACTTCAGAAAGATTCAATGGATCAACTAATAGAAATTGAGAGAAAAAAAATTGCCCATTTGGAAGGAATCGCTTCCCAGCAGAGTACAGAAATTCAGAAAGATGAGGACTATTTCTTTCTAATGAGTTTGTTACCGCATTTACGGCTCATTCCAGAAAATCGCAAACTACAAACTCGTATTAAAATGCAGCAACTGGTAATAGAAGAACAAGAAGCATGTAATCGGAGATTAGACCTCTCTACTTGTCTTCCTCCAACTCCATCACCTGCGACAAGCTCGACTCAAGAAGCCACTACTCACGATTCACTTTCAGTACCAGAAGCATCAACACAAGATCATCAACATACAACTTACCAAGAACTAAACGCAATGCGATCTAATAATGAATATAACTTTTTTCCTTTAAACGAATTTTTACGCTTCCCTCAAGATAAATAAATATTGTTTAGTTTCCATTATTTGTTATTGAAATATTTTAAAGTTAAATTTGGAATAAATGTTTATTATTTTCTTTTAGCCTACATTTTACTGTTGTCTGGCCGCAAATACAACTTTAATCTACTGTGTACAATTTGATAGTACATACCTTAAAGTAACAACGAGCCTTTCCTCGGGAGATATACATTGACGAAAATTTGACTGTTTTTGAATTTTTTCTCGAATTCCTTCTAATATGTAATAAAAGGTCTCTTTGTCCATTCTCATATACTCAAAAAATTTTGCTGGTTGTTCCAGTAGATGAGGAAAGAGGGTATGATATTCTCCAAATCTTGTCCTGGAGCGAAAAATATAGTTTGTGTGATATTTTTTCTTTTTCATTAATAATATCTTTAAGGCTGTACTCGTTTCTGCAGATAAAAACATCTGTAAATTCATTTTGTTACAAACGCAAAATAAAAGCTAACTATGGAGTAGCGAGAACTATGGCAAAACCTTTTAAATGTTTCCTCCGAAAACGGAGCCATACAGACCATCTTCTTCGGCCGAAACATTCGGCCGTTAATGACAGACAAATCATTCGGCCGAAAACGGTGCCACTCTGACCGCAGCCT
>JACEGR010004892.1:0-80929 GCA_014170235.1 Listronotus bonariensis
AGGTGTTCATTGTCCATGATTGGATGCAAATTAATCTAGTGACCTTAAGTTATGTTAGAAAAATACAATCGCAGAGTTTTAGTAACTAATATGAAAAGTAGGAATAAAACAATTAGGTAAATTATCATTTTTGTGTCTAACTATTATTTTTAAATGGCAACCCTTTTTAGACAACTTTTTTTCGAATTAAGGATTTTTTGACGAATCTAACGATACCAATTTATTTGCGATCGGATTGAAAATAAAGTAATAAATAATGGATCAAAGCAAAGACAATTGTAGTTTCACTATAGACAGACCCAGAACAATTCCAAATTTTTGGTCATCAGTTTGGACGCTGGCTTGGCTGAATTTATGAGGCGGCAAGTTATACGTACTGCTTACGTGTGTACTCGATGGATACCCGCTTCATAAATTCCACGAAGTGAGCGTCCAAGCTGATGACCAAAAATTTAGCATTGGTTTGGGTGTCTATAATGAAACTACAATTGTCTTTGATCAAAGCCACCCAAATGCAATACTACAAATGGCTCTAAAAAATCAAGTAATCGTAAAAACTTTTAAAAATGTCAAATTACTATTTATTGTCCAGATACCAATTATTTTATATTACGTGTTTTTAAATAAATTTATATTGTTAAAATTTTATTCTTTCATTATTATCAAATGCGTGTTGTTAAATTTTGGATTTAATCTATTTTGTAAAATTTAATGTTTTAATATATGTGATGCTCTTTTATAAAATAGGCTAATGGCCCGGAATTTTTACCTATATAAAATTTATTACATCCCCAAGGTTTCTATAAAAATTATTATTTATACAGGGTGTTTTTTAATTGAGGTAAGAAAATTCAGGGGCATATTCCGGAGCCATTTTTATGAAAAAAGTTTATATAAACATGTGTTCTCAAATGGTTCATTATCAAGATACATGGTGTTAAAATTTCAAAAAGACTTTTTTAAGTTAAATTTGTTAGACTAGTTGGTTATTGTTTTTGTTGTTACATAGTTGCTAATTAGAAGTTATAACACTTAATTTTTGAAAGAAAAAAGAAAAAATACCTTAATGTTTCTTGTATAGGCAGGAATATGCAATTTAGCGGATTTTATTTATTTCTGGAAAACTAAGCATGCTACGTAAAAATAATAAAAAACAAAAAAGTTGTATTTTTAGATGTCTCATCCGAAAAAAAATAAAAGTTGCAAGAAAAGTCAGTAGCGCACATTTTTTGTTAATAATATTAGCTAAGATGCGTCTCACGCAGCCACTGGTCTCACTAATTAAAATTATATTAGTGTAGGGTTAACTTCCCTTTTAACAAATACCAAAGCCCAATTTTTATTAAAATAGGATAGCGCGTATTTAGGATATTATTAAAAAACCGATTTTGTCTTTAAAGTTTAACACAGACAAAGCATTTCTGGACCTATATTTATATGAACTTTTTTTTATAAAATTTGCTCAGTAACTCGCCCTTAAATTTTCTAACTGCAATTAGGTAATACCCTGTATATTTTTTATAATATATGATTTTGTGTTTTAAATTTAAGGTATAACAGCTGTTAAAAAATATTGCTGGTTCTTTAATTCTATTTTTTGGAATAAAAATAATAATATTATTCATAAACTTAAAAAAGCAACTAATTATAAAGTTAACAAAATAATAAATTTTTTAGTCTAAATATTTAGTAAAAGGTATTATTTCTGGTAATTTCAATTATATTTTTGTATTATTAATTAAAGATAACTGTTTAGCTTTATTGCTCGTTAATTTAAATATTGCTTGATTACCTCTGCTAAATAATGGGCAATTAAAGGTAACCTTAAAGTTAATTAACGTATCAACTTTTTATTTTTAAAAAGCAGCAAGTAAATATACAGGAGTAATGAAATTGACTTTATAATAAAAATACTTTTAAACCTTTTAGGGGTTTTTTGACGAGTCTATCATGAATATTCATACCGCCATATATGAAAGCGACGCTTTAACCCAGTCTGTCATTGTCAAGTGGTTCGGGTGTAGACGCCTCAAGCCCAGTCTAGGGCCCCTCAAACAGTTAATCCGGCTCTGATCAAACTACGCCGGTTACGTAACCGAAACCCTCACAATTTTTGTGACAATGTTTAAAAATTGTATGTAAAACATTGTGGTAAACTTTTCCAATAAAAAAGTGACGCGTTCGCCCAGTTCGACACTCGAAACATTTGAAATTGACAGGCTGGATTAAAGGGCAGCTTCCATGTATGGGGGTATGAATATTTGTGGTAGACTTGTCAAAAGGAACCCCGTGAGAAGGTTTTAAAAGTGTTCTTATCATGTAGTCCATTTTAATACTGGCCCAGAGACTATATATATATATTTTTTCACCCTTTCGGGGTCATCCCACCCAGGTCCGACGACCGCCCCCTAGGTGGTGCACTGCAGCCTGAAGGCTTATTGTACCTTGACCCCTACTCTTTCCCATTCACACACCATTCATTCCATAACTTGGATGGTTGTTGCTCGGTCCGTTTGTTCACCCCCGAGCAGAACACCGCGTGCCGTTGCCCAAAACACCGCCGGTCACCCATCCAAGTTATGGGCGCGCACTTCACTGCTTAACTCCGGAGATCGACGCTTGCCGATACAACCGGAGCAGCCACAAGAGACTATATTACTATGTATTGTATTAAAAATATAAAAAAGTTCATTTAAACATGGGTTTGTAAATTGCTTGTTTTCAAGATATAGGGTGTAAAACCTGAAAAATTAAAGATCTTTTTAATGGTCATGTTGGTGATAATATACAGGGTAGGACAAAAATATATATATTTTTGAATGACTCACCCAACTCACCCATTTATGAGTTAGACAATAATATCTGTCATTTCTTGCTTAAAATTTGGTTTTATTAATTCAAAAGTTAGGTGGGGGTCCCAATTTTACAAAAGCACTGTCCAGATAAAAGATTGAACTGATTTTTGATTTTTATAATTTTTATACCTAATTTTTATAAAATGATATTTTTTTACAAATAAACAATAATGCGTAAAAATAACTTTATGTATGTGTTGCATACAAAATTTTTTAACACCGTGTATAAACTTCCCAATTTTACATTCCGTTTATTTCAAGTCATCCAAATACAATATTATTAAAATTGTTTCGAATTTGTTCAATAATTTTCATTAAATTTATTCGCAAACAAACTGCGAATTTTAAAGTAAGTGAACTAAAAGAAGTAACGGCGAAATTTATGGTAATTTTACCATTGGTAACAGTAAACGCAACATCGATTACATTCATATATAAATAAAATTTAATAGGCATTGAAACAAAACACTAATTTTGTGTAAAAAAATAACTTACGTAGTTTAATGTAGTAATATAATAACGTCTTTTGAGCCTTAAAATGGGGGATCTGTACATGTTTAAAATAATAAATTTACCTAATTTAAAGAACTGTAAACAAGGTGCTAGTTGTTAGATCTGTTGGGTTCAAAACCCCTCCACTCATATACGCCCATGTTTATTTAAGACCATTGTTTAGCAAAAATTAATGGTTATGTTATGGTTTGCAAAATGTCATTTTAGACATATCATTATAAAAAGTTCAAAAATGGTTTGACTTGGTCATAGGAAATTATGCCTAAAATATGTTTAGAATTTTGCAAAGAATCAGAAAAATAAATATAGGGTGATCCATTTAAAATAAGAAAGTAACTTCCGGTATAACCAACCAGAACTACTAAACCTGTCAAGATATTTTAGTGGTATGTCCCCCATCGACTTTATAAAGTTACTAAATTTTTAAAATTTTGCAAAGTGTGTTTTTAAAAATCGATTGCAACGCATGGGCGGTCATAAGGGGGGCATGGGGGCCATGACCATCCCCTTTCATGCTACATCCTTTGTAACCGACTATATTTTTTTACCCAAACACACCTAATTGCAAATATGGACATTTCATGATGATATGCCCCCCTCGGAAAGTTGATATGACCGCCCCTGTCGCAACGGTTCCTCGTGTGACACCCTGTCACAAATTACCGTAATACACCACCCCAGTGTTAAATTCAGAAATATTTGTTTCGAGGAGGGTTTAATATTCCCAGGAGGATCCTGTTACAAAAAAAATACCTCCAAAAAGTGCAAGATTAAAAAAGTCCTTACGTTAAAAACCAAAAAGCAACGACTTTGAGATTTCAGTCATGACCACCAAATTTAATTCGATAAGTTTGTCCGGGGGATTTCTTTGACTCCGGGGGATTATCCCCCAACTTCCACCTTTTTTCTATACTTTACTATACAAGAATATTGTTATTGTCAGTAGGTTGTCGACACAGTTAAAAATCGCGTGTAAATTTTTTCCAGTGTAATACGGTCTAATACTTTTATGTAACCAATAATAATTTAAAAAATAAACGCTTATCATGCTTTTATCTTATTTTAAAACCACAACCATCACCAGGTTAATTACAAATTACTATTACCAAACACTCTTTTTGACCCAAATTCTTTCGATTTAAAAGTTGTTTAATTAATTATAAAATATTACGTTTACAATTTCGTATGGTATTTATTTATTAGGCTTGTAATAATAATAATAATAATACTATTATTATGGTAAAATTTAGTAACCTAAACAGGATTTTTGGCCGAAACCGGACTTCAGTTTTGGCCAAAACCGAATTTATTTACCCATATAAAATTCTATTGTACACAGAAACCAGTGTTCGACCGAAATTTCGGTTTCGGTTTTGGCCAAAAATCAAGTTTCGGCGGCATTTTCGCTTTCGGCCAAAAATATTAAAATGGAATGGTTTTAAACAGCGAGGCTTTTTATTTGCTCTTCAAAATTTTTGGAACCCTCCCCTCTCCTCAAAAAAGTATAAAAATTATTTTTCAGTCTTTTATACTTGACCACGTAAGTTTCGGTTTTGGCCGAAACTGACGCCATGGCCGAAATTATGGTTTTGGATCCGGAAATTCAGTTTCGGTCGGACTCTAACTGAAAACCCAGTGTATTACACATAATCGGACAGTTACCTTTATTAAAAAAAAAAAGATTAAAAACTCCTGGCCCCAACTCAACACAACTACACAAACCGATGAACTCAGATGGCACACGGCGACATCACGGCACGATCACACGAGGAAATTCACGATAACTAACTTTTGGTGCGGCAAAACTTTTGATAATTTTTTAGTAAATCTGCGAAAGAAGTCGCATGGTTTTTAGTTTTTATTAAAAAATATTTAAATAACGGTTTTTTTTTGTTTCAGAGCAACAGAAGTCAACCAGCCATTGGATTAAAACATACTCCAAAATCTAGGGTAAGTTTTCACCTTATATTTAAAATAATTTATTATAGATAAATCGTTATTTGTTGCTGATGTCTAACAATAAAGAAACATTTCACCTATAAAGACTATTGTTAGAGAAATTTTTTGACACAATAGTCTCCAATCCACTGGATTACCAAAATTAAACAATCAATATTCCAATGTCTGGAAAATCGACAAAACCTACACGTAATAAAGAAAGTCGCCACTCACAGATGAAATCTCCCTCATTTTCCAGGAAATTTCCCGTCAAAACACCGTTTTCCAATTTAATCATTTCATTTTAGGGCCTAATCCGACCATATATTCCCATCTCGTTCTCTTCCACAAACAAAATAAGATAGAAACATAATCCCATCCCTAGACACAGAATTCTAATTACACATAACTGTGGAACTCTTGAAAAACACTTGTCTCAATTATCCCCATTATCGCTCCATTTTTGTTTTATTATACAAAAGTGACAAGGATGGATATATAATGCAAAGGGCTGGGATTATGTCTGTAAACTTTTCAGAGGAACAAGTTCCAATGGACCACACAATGCCGTCAGATTAGTCCTTCCCTTTAGGAAGTATTGTCTCTGTGCAGTGTTGTCAGATCTACTATAAAATATAAACAATTATACATTCTTTTGGCAGCCTTAAGATAAACTAACTAACCTATTTTCTAAATGGATAGTTTTATAACTTTCCACCAAATTATTCATAATTTGAAGCTAATCTCTAGGCTTTATTTAGCAATGAGTAATGAAGATATTTATAATATGGAACTATTAGATAATTTACATCTTAAATTTTGTTTAATATACAGGGTGTTTCAGAATAAGATGCCAACCTTAAGGTTTTTACTTCCCAAAGATTTTAAGAAAAAACGTTCAAATAATACCATTATTTGAACGTTTTTTCAAGAAAATACTGTACGCCACTGCTTTTTTCAAAATAAAAATTATCTTAATAATTTTTTATTTATAGAAGGAACAGTTTAAAAAATGTAAATTCCGTGCTCTTTTGATAAGAAAAAAATCACAAAAAGTTTAGCAAATAATTTACATGTTTGACTTCATGGCAGCCTTGCTATATTTCTTTATGATATGCCGGTAGTAGCTGTCATCGCACTATGGGATAGAAATTAATTTTGGTCAAAATTTGAAAATTACCAATCTAACTTAAAATGGGGTGCTTTTTACTGGAAAAATATTATAAATTTTAATAAATGCTTTCTAGAAACCTAAAACTTATTATATGTTATTATAAATTTACCTTAACATTATTATTTTTTATTGTACAAAATAAATTAAAATGTCAGCTTGTTTGGTTAATTCGGTAGTATTCTCTAATTTCAAAATCCTGATGATTATTATCTCATATGATATACAGGGTACGATAAATAGGTATGATTTTTTTAAATGGAATACTCCTGAATATTATATCACCACCAAAAATACTACATTTGGATGTGTCTATCTCAATTAGTTTCGAAATATGACCATCCAAATTGAAAAAATAATTCTAAATTATTCTTATAGCTGCACAGAGATACATCTTCCCAACTTTTTTATTTTTTAACGTATAAAATAAAATCAAAACACTGTTTTGTTGGGTAGATTCTGTAGAATCCATATCTTTCATCAGAATGCTTTTATCTTTAGGGAAATACAGTGTAGGACAAAACATATTAAATTTTAAAATGGAAACCTTGTAAATTATAAAAACTTGTATCTGTCCTTACACTCAGAAGTAGCAAAAGTAGAAAGGCAATTGTAAGTACAAAAACTGATAAATAAAAAGGTAAAAAAAATCTTGACAACAGTAGCGAGACTTCGCGAGACGTCATCGGAAACTCAACAATAGCTCTTATTATTTAAACTCTTTTACTTTTTTAGTAAACAAGGCTAATAATAAAACTAAGTAGATTAAATGTTGTATATTTATGTTTACTTAAAATACATTTTCAAGTTTCTTATTACCCCAATAGAAGTCATATCCTTTTATAATTTTGCGTACATGTAGTTTGAGTATCTACTTTGAAATACACAGCATGAGCCATTAAAATTTCAAAGTTGCTTTTGGGCCAAAATAATGGATTCCATAGGTATGATGATAGCGTCGCCGCAAGGGGATAAGGCAAGTTTGCAAAACAGTCTCCAGTTGCAGCGGCCTTATGTTTGCATTATTTTCAAGTGGCAGCCGACTTGTGTTTTTTAAATGTTCTTACTTCTGAGCAAATTGAATAATTTAATTCTATTTTTTTACGCGAAAACCATGCGTCGGACTACAGAAAAATCAAGAGATTAAATTTCCCTGAAGTAAATGAAAACAAAAATAATGTCTGTTTGGAGACAAAGCAGTGGGGTAACAATTTTTTCTTTAAAAATATTTAGTTTAAAAACGTCTCTAGCGTCATTAAAAGAAATAAAAATATGCATTGGAAAATGCTTTCAATTAATGGTTAGTTTTGGTTAGTGTGTGTTGAGCTGTGTCTAAAATGTTTTTAAAATATTTAAAGTGGTATCACGGATATTATTAAAAAAATAACCCTGTATCTCAAGATACTGAGGCAATAGATTTATTATACCTTTTTATCTTAAAATAACCTATGGATTCAGCACCGGCGTAACTACGGGGGGCCTGGGCGGGCTAGGCCCCTTGGTGTTGCCAGGCCCCCTAGGCCCTCTCCAGGTTTAATGGTTAGTTACGCCTATGGGATTCAGATATATCAACTTATTGACAACCAACGTAACAGACTTTTCCAACAATCTGACAACACTGCTAGAAGCGAGCTTTCCACCATACGAAACATAGTGAGTCATTCACGCAGTGGTTCAGCCATTCCAGTGGACCAGTCTGACGAGAGCTTTGAAGCGTTTCGTGTCGGAGCTTTTTGCGATTGTTCGAAAGCGCCGAGAAAATATTTCGAAAAGGGGTTAATTTTTTGTTTTCGGAATTTTTGCGAGTTGTATATAACTTTCTAAAGCAAAAACGCTATTTTATTGGAACATTTTGCTGACTTTAAAAAGAAAAATCGGTATTTGATTAAAAAAATATTTTGTTTTGTGTTGTGTTTTTGTTTGCGAAAATCTTTGCGGAATAAAATGTTGTTTCTTTTGACGTTTATGTGTTAAGTTTATTGTTTATTTTTTGTTAAAGTAGTTGTCAAGAACAGAAAAGAGTTTTCTTTTATTGGGAAGCTGTTTTTAGAAGATTTTTGCGAAGTATTAACAGGTAAATATGATTGTTTTTAATTAACATTGTTTAAAAAAGTTTTTTGATGGTTTTTTAATTGAAGGAGGCTTTTCTATAACAGGTTTTAAAAGTTTTGGAAAAACGGTGTTTTTTATGGCGGGAACAGATTTAAAATATAGGTACTATGCTATGGTGCTTTTAAATAGTTAATATAAATGTAGACTACACGATAAAGTTTTTGAATAATTTTGTAATAAATTGGGTAAACAGAACCTTGACTTATTTTTGAAAAACGCGATAATTACTTTCTTTACTGTTTGAAATTAAAATTTAGCTTTTGCTAAAATATAAATTATTAAAATATTTGTTTAGGATTATGTAAATATGAAAGATATGATGACTGAAAAACTGTATGTACCAATATGTGTATTTACTTTCTTTTTTTCTTATATAATTTCTATACAATTTAAATGGATTTATTATAATATACCTAAGGTTTTAATGAAATAAATAGATGCATACTTTAAGGAACATTTATTAGTTAAATAACTATTTATTAAAAAATATATGAGTATACAGGGTGTTTCTAAACAATTGCGAAACAGTTTGGCAGGTGATTTCTTGGTAATCGCGAAGAAATTTAAAAAGAAAATTGTCTGTATTTGTCATCTTGAAAACAAAAAAATATATTTGGTTTAAACTACCGAGTAATGTAAAATAAAAAAAAATGTCCTGTCCTGTCATATCATGATTTACATTTTTTTTATTTGAAATTGTTAAGTTAAATAAAAAAAATACAGAAGGTAAAAAGTTTTTAATAAATCAGGCTCTCGATCAGGCTATTAAAATTTGAATTTTTCGAGGTCATTGCGTAAAATTCTCTTTAAATTTGGTTAGAAAGAACGATTAATTTTATTATTCTAGTTTTTGAAATTAAAAATAAAACCCTTATTTTGTCGCCATTTTTGTATAGATGGGTCCACATTTATTTCATTCTGAAAGCAATTCCGCCAAGTATACAAAAAATGATAAGGTAATGAAACCTTTACGAAGGCACATAGCCTGATTTCCTGTTTTTAGATAAATAAAACAAAAACACTGCTTAAACAGGTGTCACGTACTTAAAAAACATCCTCTTATTTCGCCTCTGTCTTGCTATAAAACCGGTAGCACGTGGCGTGGAACTAGAAACTCGTCGGGTTGAATATTTTTTGCTGCAATAAATCATTGTTCACAAAAGGGCTTATTTGCTTTATCATTTTTGGGTACTTGGCGGCATCGCTTTCAGAATGAAATAAATATGGACTTTTGGCTCCATGTTTATAAAGCAAACTACCCTTTAATTTAAACAAGAAATTACTTTCTAAAATTTTTCACATTTTTTAGAAATATCCTATTAAAATATTTGAAAAACAATTTTTGCATTCAAATAAATTTACATTCTGTAATATTGCTTATCTACTTTATCTGGTATTTTATAAACATTGCGAAAGATATGTTTATGTTCTAATTTTGGAAATCACAAATGTATTTAATAGTATGTTTTAATTATATTCGTTATTTGGATAAATATTAACCTCGATATTAACTAAACCAAGCACCAGAGTTGGGTCGTATTTGAATATTCAGTATTCAGAATACACATTTTGCCGGTATTTGAATAGTATTCGAATACATTTGTGTGTTTGGTATTCGGTATTCGGCAGAATACTTTTTTGGTTAGTATTCGGAATTCTGTATTCAAATACTTTTGAAGTTTTTGAGTAGGTATTCGAATATCGGCGTTCCGAGTATTCGAATACCGGAATGTGTAAGCAGTATTCGAATACCAAAATTGTCATGAATAGAATACTAAACTAACAAACTATAAATCCCAAAAGTTCGAGGTGAATAAACTGCTGCTTATATCTTTGTTATTATAAACCTGTGCCATTTTTATGAAAATTGACCAAAATTCCAAAAAAACAACTCAAGACTATCACGCACTCTTATACGAATTATTTACCCCAGGTAAAATCAAAAGTCCCGCCAAAAACCGAGTGGTGATACAAAAAAATTGCATATTTTTATGAGGCAGTGGTTGAAAATAGAAGGTTTCTAGTAAAGTTTTTAAAATTGCATCTGTGTAAACCCTTACTTATATATAATTTTTTCTTTTAAAAATTACATACTTATTTTAATGCTGAGAAACAGGTATAGAGTTTACGGCCTATAGAAGTCCTCTTTTATGTGTGCATTTAAAACAGGTAAACTTTGTTTGTTCTCCATCTCATTTTGTTTGCGTTGCGTCTCTTTTTTACATTGCCGCTATGAACGAGCAAAACTGGCTTTTGGTCAAGAACATTTACTCGTAAAGAAACAAGTCGTTTGAAAGCCAAGAACAAGAATGGGTGTAGAGGAGTGGTACTGAAATTTTAGTACTACTGCATAGTATACAGTTAGAAGGAGTAAAAAGCTGTTTTCTAAGCTCTTATATTTTTAATACGTTTCATAAGATAATATTAAAATTAATAAATTTAAATAAATGTTTATGTACAGGATGTTGTATTTTAGATGATTTTACTCTATTTTTACTTTATTTTTTTCTGGAAATATAAATTTAAACAAAATCTAATTTGGCTTTTTTCCAAAATAAAGATATTTAATAAATATTTTAAGGAACTTAAACTTTGTATTTACCTATTATAAAGAGCTATTCTGCCTTTGCCATAATGCAAAGAAAATAAGATTACTTTAAAAGAAATACATTAAAAATGAAATATTTAATCTAAAATAATTATTAAAAGTTAGAAAACACTAACTTGATCAAGGTTGCAACCCCTAAACATAGGTTCAAGGGCTTCCGGTCGATATTATTTTATAATGATCTAATCATAAAATAATAAAATAAGTTCCTAACGAGGTTGCCAGGCGTGAACTGATCCCTTAGACGCGCCTCAAAAACGTGTAAAACTTTTTAGGCGCGTCTAAGGGTTCAGTTCGCGTCTGGCAGCTTCGTTAAAAACTTATTGTATAATTAGATTATTTTTTTAGTTAAGGGGTTGCAACTTTGTCTAAGTAAGATTTTTCTTACTTTTAATAATTATTTTATATTAATTAATTCAGTATTAATTTATTTCTTTAAAAGTAATCCTAATTTTTATTATATTATTGCAAGGGCAGAATAGCCCTTCATAATATATAGAAAAAAGTTTCTTAAAATATTTATTTAATATCTTTATTCTAAAGAAAAGCCAAATAATATTTTGTTTATGTTTTTACTCGAAATCCATAAAAATATCCTAAATCTAATATCTCTCGATTTCTTTTTTGAGAAAACTGTAGTAAAAATGGTTAATCGCTATTGCGATTTATCTCGGTGCTACCGGGTAATTTTCAGATTTTTGGCATTTTTACAGCTTTCTTGAACTCGTTTGCTATAAAAGTTTTATAGAAAAAAAACTCATTTTGTATGGTATTTTATAGTTTTTTGACAAATCTAACCATTAAAAATATTTAAGGTCAAAGATTGAAAAATTTTAAAGAAGATAATTTTTTTGTTTTGAATTTTGTAACTTACTTTTTGTATGGGACTGAAAAAAATATGCAAAACTGTAATAAGGCGCATCTTCCTATTAAAATTAAGAGCTTATCGTTGACGAGCATTCTCTTGAGGTGTCTAGGAACCAATTTTTTAGTGTTAGAAGTCAAAATTAAAAGACAATTTTAGTATATAGCATACTATTACCATGAAATAAATCATACATAATTAGCAGGAGATTTTAGCCAATATTACAATAAATGTTTTAACTTGTGCCCTATATTTTATATTTAAATCACCCTTCATTTGTAGCTTCAGCCTCTGCACACCAAACAATCAGCGAATTTTATAAATGCAACATGCCGCTCGCCAGCCATCTATAACAGTTTATCTAGACGGCTTAATTAATAGCCTTATCCATTATAATGTTGCTGCACAAATTGGCAAAAGCCGCTGCTCCATTATTTCCGCGTTGACAATTTTATTCCCTGACAAAACATTAGTGTACACAGCGTTTATTATAACAAGAAAATTTATATCTAAAACAAATATAAATTTAATTAGAAATACTGTGATAATGGGCTTTTGGCTGCGTCGATATCCAGATTTATAACCCTTAGATTTTTGTACAAAAATTGAAAATAACTCCTTTATTTCGATAATTTGTATAAAAGTTATGTTGAAGCGACATTACAGAATGTATAGTTAAGATTGCAGACCCTTAATAGTAGGTATGCCTTTTTAAATATTTTAGAGCCCCTCTTTTTTCAAACGTTCTTATAAATGTCTAAAATGATTTCAGTTCATTACCCCTTGAATTGAGTGACACGAATTTCCTGCCATTTCGTAATGGGGAGTTTAAAAACGAGGGTAGGAATTTGCACCCTATTTCTCAAAACATGGTTTGGCATTCTGTTAAATTGAGTAGATTTTAAGTTTATTTGCATATAAAGCCAAGCAGGTATTTTAAATGCAATTTGTGAATAAGTCCTTTTCTTCCCTGTTTCAGTAGTATTTGATTGTCATTATTTTGAGATTTACTTCTATTATTTTTGTTTTTTTTTATATATATTTTTTTGTCCAAAATCAAAATACATTATTCTTTAAAGTACGTAAATTTAAAATCTTCTTTAACTCTAAAACATTTGTCGTTATAGATGAACCGTTTTTTCCAAAAGATGACGTTTTTGGTATGGTATTTTTAACAGATGTCATGTTTGACAGGTGTCAGCTAAGTAGACAGCTTATGATTATTCATTTAAACAATTAAATGTTTCTTAAAACACATTTTTAAACTATTAAATAAAAACAGCAATAGACTTACCTTCACGACCTAACAAAATTGTTAGTTACAGGAAAAATAAATTCTACTTTTAAAAGAAATTTTGTCATAAGCATTTCGTAATTTTCTACGACTGGAGAAAAATGAACTGTACGTTCCGGAGAATTTTGGAGAAAATAAAACGACGTATAATGTTGCCTTCATTAATTTTCATCAAGCGGAAAAACTAGAAAATATTATTTCAGGTCGCTTGAAAATATATAACATACACAGTGGTCTGAAAACCCTCTTATGGAAATATAAACCAACTTTTCGTCACATTACGTCGTCACTGGCCACCAGGATCTTCAGATTTAAATATTTGCAATTTCTTTTCCAAGAGCGGTTTTAGAAAATTTTAAAGGTATATAGGAGAAACAAATATTACTTAAAATGTTTTAATGTTTTTTTGGAGATACAAGGAATTTTACATATAAATTTTTCTTTCAATGCCATACATGCTTTATTTAGAACGTAGGCTTATGTCATATATATCATTTGTGTTGCGTACTAACTATTTTACACAGATATGCAAAATCACGAAATTCTATTCTATTCTACACTGCACTCAGATGCTGCGAGATATACTCCGAATATCTAGGTGTACCTGGTGCCTGTAAGGATTTTTCCATCAGGAGCATGCGCTCCCAGTCACATCTAATTATCAATCATTTATTTTTCAGTAAGTTACAAAATTCAAAGTAAAAAAAAATTCTCAAAATTCTTTAATATCTGAGCTAGAATATCTTTTAAGAATAGATTTATCAAAAAGGTATAGGACCTTTTTTATAAAGCGTTTAATTGTCTACAAAAAACTCTTCCAGAGTTTTGTTGTATAAATAACAAATGGTGAGATATATTTTTTTGTATGGGACTAAGCAAAGTATGCAAAACTGTATTGCGGCGAATCTTCCTATTAAAATAAAAAGCTCATCATTGCAGACCATTCTCTGGAGGTGCCAAGGAACCAATTTTTTAGTGTCAGAAGTCAAAATTAAAATATATTTTTTTTTAACCACTCTACTGCATACCCAGTTTAATTGTATTTTTGTAAGTGCAAATTTCCTACGCAACACTTGATTGACAACTCGCGGAACCGATTAAGAGTCGGTACGATTGAAAATCAATTAGCTAATGAATAAATCAAAACTCAATTACTTATTTTCCTTGGATTTATTACTACTCATTAATCTTTTAAACAAAATGCAAGAAAACAACAAACAATGATAATCTTTGTCGCAAATTGCAAAATATACAAATTGCGACAAATAATTTGTATGGAATTACAACTTTTCATTTATTTGTTTTAATCAGATGTCATTAACGTCATTAGTCATTACGCATCGAAGTTCATTAAATCACATTTGATGACAGGATAAAGACACGTTTCGACACTGTTATTGACATTAATGTGTTTTGAAAATACGTATCTATGTGTGTGTATGTTGTAAAAAGTTTCAATAAACTTTTAGTTGAGGTAATTCGAATGGTACAATGAACGATAGGAATTGTATGAAGTCATATGTGGGACCTCGGATTTATATGCAAATACTTTCAACTTTAAATAAACTGATCACAAATTAACATAGGTTCAAATAACTAAGGAAGAAATTTTCCAAGAGGGCGTTTCGGTGTGGCCTTTCAGTCGTTGTTTTGACGTGGAGCCACTTTGGCGTCGGCCATTTTGACTTCTAAATAACCCTTAATATATTTTTAAAAAATTATACCCAACCAGAACCAACCAACCACCAAGATTCTGGAAATAGGTATGCTTTTCCTATGACTTGCACATATTAAAATAAAGTTTTTATCTCAAACATCCCGAGTAAGGGGCCATTCATAATTACGTCTCACAAATTTTAGAACTTTTAGACCCCCCCCTCCTTATCACAGGTTGTCACATTTTTTGAACTCCCTCCACCTGATGTGACCTTACATTTTTGTGGCGGCTAGAGGTGTCGTACGAACGTTTTTACCTTCGGGGATCAAGGAAAGATTCACGCTAAATTGACGGCATCTTTCTTCGGGATCTAAGCCCTGTGAGCGAAGATTCCTATAAGCTGATGGTATCCTGTTTGGTGGTGAACACGAGGTATTTCTCAAATGGCGGGAAATAGATGGGCGTGCCATGGGAACTGTCAGTAGTGAAAGTGAAGGTTATACGTAACATCAGTAGCAGATCTTGGTTTGACAGCCGACAATTTATGCATTACATCGATTGTTGAATTGTTTGTTTTCTTTTTGGAATTTCTGGGAGCTACGAGCTCGATTATCCAGATTTTCCGCCGACGAAGCCCTGGAAAGCATAGTCCGGAAGGGGAGAGTGGTGGATTGGACCTGAAGGGACCAAAACCAAGAAAAATAATAGAGAGAGAGATAGAGAAAATATTTAGTTCAAATCCTGTCAAACGCCAGTGTAAGAAAAAAAAATGTGCATCAGAAAATGCTTCTTAATGCATAATGGGTGGTTGCGTACCAAATTTCAATAAAAATATTTAGAGTGGAATAAAATAAGACATTTAGGACATACGTTTATCGGGACTTTTCTTCTTAAAACCATCTCAGGATTCACACCCTTTAAAATCAGCTGCTTATTCTAAAACCTTTAAAAATTTTATACAAAAATAGTACCAAACGGATTATTTAATAATTTAAAATTATGGATACTACTTTTATTTGAAGGCTATTTATTTACCAAAATTCACAAGAGGGGACCTTAAAATGTTTAGGATTCGTGTTTACCTCACATTTATCGGTTTTCATAAAATTTTCAGGGCTCGCATGACACGCACACAATAACAAAGAACAAAGACTAAAACCAAAGATTAGTTTAAGCCAAAGAGACAATTGTAGTTTCACAATAGACACCCAGAACAATGCTAAATTTTTGGTCATCAGTTTGGACGCTGGGTTGGCGGAATTTATAAAGCGGCAAATATATACTATTGGCTTAAGTACCTGTATTTCCTCGATGGATATCCGCTTCATAAATCTCAATGAGCGAGCGTCCAAGCTGATGACCAAAAACTTAGTATTGTTCTGGGTGTCTGTTTCTCTGTTTGAACTAATTTCAGGACAATACTATTGTGGAAGCATCACAAAACTGTACAGCAGTTTATATGTTTTGTGGTTATTATTACTTATTATTGATCTAGCCATTATACATTCACAAATATAACTTCAAATTTTTATTTTAGCACACATTACATCATCTCCTACCTATCTAAAATTATGCATACAGTTAAATATAAACATTTAAGTGCCCATAATACATTTTATTGATTTTTTCTGCGAATTTTAAAATTTCATTTTGAATTTTAATATGTGGCGATATTTATAAATACCCTTAATAGAGTTTGTTCCATAAGATAACCTACATTTAGATTCGCAGTGGCGAAGCATTTTCCAGTTTTACGATCTCGCGCAGTAAACAAATGGATGGGTGGACGAACATGCGCACTTAAAAGCCGTTGCAAAATACAAACACCGGCACTCCGTACTCTTCGTCCGCGTAGTCTGACCGTAACGCTCATTAGCTACCGTACTTCGAGCAGAAAACCAGGACGCCGTCAATAAATTCTTTCCTATAATGCGGATAGTTTGTTTGACGCCGGGTGCGTTTTACCCTCATGTGGTTATTATTACTTCTTATTATTGATCTTAGCCATTATACATTCCACAAATATAACTTCAAATCTTTATCTTTAGCACACACATTGCTGATCATCTCCTACCTATCTAAAATTATGACACATCAGTTAAATATAAACATTTAAGTGCCCATAATGCATGATTTTATTGATTTTTTCTCTGCGAATTTTAAAATTTCATTTTGAATTTTAATATGTGGCGATATCGCTTTACCATGCGCGAGAAGGCAAATACCGGGCGCCGCCATGGATGTCCACTACTTGTCATTTGTCATCTGTTATTTTCACAATATTTTCCCTTCTTTTTGCACAAAATTCATATTATAATACTAAAATGGCACACAATATTTCATTTAACATCAAAAAACCCTTTAAAAACATTTTTTTATTATTAATTATATTAATTCAAAAGCTTTACTTTAAACAAACTCGTGTATGCAACCATAAATACATCTACATATTGTATTTATGGTTGCAGCATTTATGGGTAAATTATTTTCAATTTAATGAAAAAAACGTGTAAAATAAATAAAAACAGGTTTTTTAAAAGGTGTTTATAAAATATTGTGTGGCAATTTAGTGTTTTATAAAAATTTTGTGCAAAAGAAGGCGGAATATAGTGAAAATAAGGTTAGTGTAAATTACTTTTGACAAATCCAGGAAAATAGGGGTAAATATGGCGGCGCCCATGCCGTTCCCGCAAAATGGGATGCGCAGTGGTCAACTTCCTGTCTCCTTCGCGCAGGTTATAACATTGGCCATCCATCGAGATCAGTGGTTTGTTCCAGCATGCTGTCAGAAATGTTTGCAACCGCTTGGATTCTGCGCACGTCAAATTTGTCGTTCCAGCAGTGCCATGTTTGTAACATTATACAATTGTTTGTTGTTCCAGCAGTAGTTTTAAGATGTTAGAAATATGTTGGAAACTGTTTGAAAAGTTTTCAAACTTTCTTCAAACATTACTGACAAATTTTTAACATAACCTTTCTTTTATTGACGTATAAGCAGTATGCACGCTTTGTTTATTTTTCGTTCCAGCACAATTCTGATAATTTGTGACAAAACTGTTGCCAACATTTCTGACTAATGTTTGTAACAATTTCTGCGTTTTACTATTGTTGCTAACATGTTTTTAACATTCTGCTGGAACAAACCTAATGTAGCACTTAAAAATAAACATTTTAAAAATCTTAACAGTTATATTAACTGAGACGGTCCAACTTTTTTAAAACGTTAGGAATATTTCATTAAAGTCAAACTTAATCTTTTAAAATATGCCATAATTACAGCTTTTAAGCAGTATAGTTGATAAACAGAAACATTGAAAAAGGTTTTTACTACTCACGTGCGAAAAAGTTTACATTTGCTGCATGCATTTTAGGTCTGAAAGTATCACTTTTTCGCACTACAGTACAAAACTTTTGAACCAAATGTTAGCGGAGTCGCAAGGAAAGATTTTTATGCATGTTCGTTTCATGTTTGAAAAAAATGCTTTGCAAAACCAACTCAGGAGGTGGAAGAAACACATTTCGCAGACACCAATATTTTCACAACAGAACTCCTTTAATTCGCTATTAACTTGCAAAATGCCACAAATTTTACATTTACCAACAATAATAATTAGTACAAGTGGGGTATTAGGTAGCATTTGACTGCTTGATCAAACTCCGTTACGCGTCGCATCGTTCCTTCAACTGCAGTCGCGTGCGGAAAAGTGGCTCTTTCAGCACTAGTTAAGAAATTTACTATATATTTTCTTGTTTTTTATATCGATATTATTTTGTAATAAATTAACCCCCTATAGAACTTGTTCTTTCTTCAACAAAACAACTTAAAATCAATTAAATCACTCTCACAAAAACACACAGATCAGATGCCCATTAGGTTCCGTCATTCATACCGAGGTTAACAACAGACATAAATCAAAAACCAATCAATTTTTTTCACGATACCCACAAATATTTAGTCTAGTAGCTCTCAATAGGAAACTGTTTACTTGTGGCGTGCTTATCTTTCAGTTAGTTTTTTCAATTAATTTATTTCATTGTTCCATCTGACACTTTTATTACAGTTGGAAATCATCCAACTACCATTATTCTTCCGTGAAATAAAATAATTGAAGAAATCATTGAATAATCAATAGTTATTATTTCAGTAGAATATAAGTTTAGTCGTTAAAAAAACATGAGATATTTTGCAGAAAATGATTTAATTTTTTTTTTTAATATTCTGAAACTATTTGTTTTTAAATGTGTGGCGGGTAAAAATATACTTTTATTGACCACCTAGTTTAAAAAGTCAAACATTTTAAACCTTCTCTACTTTATTTAAAGCTATTTCGAGACATAGTACTGAATTAGCTTCGTCTTACGATTTTAATATACAGTGTGTCCAAAAAGTTTGGAAACGCTGAAACATCTCAGAGAATTTTAAACCAAACTGAACGAAATTCGGTACTTCAGGGTAAAACCATAGTTTAAAAATCAGTGTTAAAGATGAGTCCAAATTTAATTCATTCTGAAAGCGATGCCGCCAAGTACACAAAAAATGATAAAGTAAAGAAACTCTTTTGTGAACAATGATTTATTGTACCAAAAATATTTAACCCGACGTGTTTCTAGTACCACGCCACGTGCCACGTTTTATAGTAGGCAGAGGCGAAATAAGAGAATGTTTTGTAAGTAGGTGATACGTGTTTTAGCAATGTATTTTTTATTATTTATCTAAAAATATGTAATCAGGCTCTGTCTGAGGCTATGTGCATTCGAAAAGGTTTGTTAACTTTATCATTTTTTGTGTACTTGGCGGCATCGCTTTCAGAATGAATTAAATATGAGCCCATCTATACTAACGGCGACGTTCCTAAGATCTTCTGTTTTGCAGAAATCAATTCAAGGGTTTTAAATTCAAATAGGATACCTATGTGATATTTTATTATTGGATTCCCGTTATTTTTTGCTATTCAGCATGAAAATCCAATTTTTTCTTTTAGGTATTAATAGCAAAAAAATAATAATTTAGAAAAAATATTCGGTATAAAGTGCGTACGTATCAAGGTTAGTTTATATTTATAAGGTTGCGACATATCCTCAACTTTTAGGCGGTTCGAGGTCGGGGACGCAAGGAAGGGAACTTCACGAAAAAAGTTGGCAAGACTGGGTAAAATCAAAGCTGATGATCAATCCAGTGGCGTCTAGAATTTGCGCATTTCATTTTGCATTGTTTTGGTAGTGATATTTGTTGAAAGATGTAATTCCAATTGTTTTTTATTTAAAGTAAAAGAATTTACAACTTAATAATAATTAAAAACTGTTGTATAAACGGTTGTTCTACTAATACAATAAACTGTATATCTCCGGCACTGAACAACATGGTCGAAAAATGGGAGATGTGACGTCATAACACGTCAAAGCAATATGGCCGAATGTCGTGACCTTATATAGACCGACTTTGCGTACGTATTACCTTTTACACCGTTTTACACATTGCAGCTTTCAAACTGGTGGCTTGACAGCTCTGACATAAACCCTGGAGTACTAAATTTCGTCCAGTTTGATTGAATATTTGAGCGTTTCCGAACTTTTTGGACATACTGTAAATCTTTTTTATCATTATGAAATTTCTAACCTCCAAATTTTAAACATAAATATCATAAATAGTTGACTAATCACGTATGCGGATGACAGGGTCATTATTCAAATAAAAAACAATGGACAAAAAGATGTTTGGTATCAAATCACAACCGATTAAAGAAGTTCTACTGAAAACTAAACAATGGGGTATTTGTGGGCACGTGCTACTTTCACATGATTTTTTAAGTTGGTTTATTTGGGATTGTTTCAGTAAAATTTTTTGACAACTGAATATAAAATGTATCTTGGGGCATTTTTGATATACATAACAGAAGTTAGTGACCCTAGATACGTCAGGAAGATGATTATATTGTCTTCCCTTTTTTTATTCTGTATAAGGAGTGATAGATCGCCCATTTTTGTGAATAACTCTGTATTTTAGAATTTACTATACTCTGTATATCATAAATTTGTTGTTTATATTCCAAGTTCTATGAAATTATTTATTTTTATACCATATTTAAATATAGCGCGTCCTTGACGAAATATTTTAAATTTAACATTGAATCTCCAAGATTCTATTTGCAACGTAGAAAAGGTGTATTTACAAAACAAATATTTAATTAACATAAAAAATATTCAAATTCCATTATATATTTTTTATATTCCATATAAAATTCATTAATGTAACTGGATTTCTCTTTTCGAGCCAAAAAGTATTTTTCCCCTTCTAATTTATACACTTTATATGTGTCCCAAATCCGACCTCCCTTGGAATATCGTTCTCATATCTGGGGCATGGCGTCCCCCACAACCCTAAGCATTCTTGATTCTATTCAAAGAAGAGCTATTCGTCTCATTAATGATCCTTCACTTACAGAAAGGCTTCCCTCTCTTGCACATTGTCGGGCTGTGGGGATTTATCGCTTTTATGGGTTCTTCCAAGGCTTCTGCTCTGAAGAATTGTCCAGTATAGTTCCTCCACTTACGGTTCCCAACAGAGAAACTCGTGGTTCCGCGCGTATGCAGTCCTATACGGTCCAACTGGACAGGCCCCGAACTTCCTACTTTGTTTGTTCTTTTATCCCTTTATTCTTACACCCTGTATAGTCAAAATTCACTGTTTAAAAAGGCATACTAGGTCCGATGGTCCCATTTTTTCTACCATTGGCTGATGTTCTATAAATATAATGAAACGCTAGTTTTCGATATACGGAAATACAAAAACTTTTAAACAATAAACGTTTGGTTTGTAATGGATTACTTCCGTCGTGCGTAACAGAAATAGATGACCTATTTGAATAGTAGTGAAAATATACAGGAAAAGAATTTAAAGGTATTACGAAAAGTGAAAACGACATAGTAAAATTATTGTTTCTGATATGTTCCTTATGGTTGGCAGTTAATTATTTTTGTACAAACGAAGTATGTTGTGTGGTTTATTTAATAATGAATTTTAAGAATTATTATTTGTAATAAATCTAACCGTGTATACGTATTTGGGTCAAACTGACATTTACATTAGTTAAACTTCACTTGTCAAAGCTTAATTTACCGCCGCAGTTTACACCTATGTTTAAATGATCAAGTAAACAAACCTTTCTGAAGGTACATAGTCATGACAGAGCTTGATTTCATATCTTCAAGCTAAATAGATCAAACACTGCTAAAACTTGTGATGACGTGAAGTATTATACCTACGGATATGTTTAACCATGGCATGCTAAAATTTTCGTAACATTTTGCGAATTGACATTTAAACGATTGATTAAACTTCACTTGTCAAATCCAAATTCGATCGAGTGATGTGTAACTCAGCGTTGAAGATGTCACGTAAGCTTACTGAAATGACATTTAACGATTGGTCGAAGTCATTGTCAATCGAAATTTGATGAGTGAAGTTTACTATTGTAAGTGTCAGTTTTCGAATGACATCTAAACGATCGCTTAAATCGGCTATTCCATGATAACTCCTATTCTCTTAATGAGTGAAGTACTTAACCTATTGTCTTAAATGTCAATGTGTGAAATTTGCGAATTGACATGTTAAACGATTGATTAATACTTCACTATGTCAAAGTCCAAACTTTATGCATTTTGTGTGTATAGTATTAACTTTCAGAATGATTTAAATGTGGACCATCTATATTTGCAAATTTCAGAATTGACATTTAAACAATTGGTTAAACTTCACTTGTCAAGTCCTAATTTAATAAGTGAAGTTTAACCTATTTAAATGTCAATTTGAAATTTCAGAATTGGTTAAAAATGTAGTCTAAAGAAGCCGGTAAACGATCAAATTTTTTGTCGAACATGTGTTTGTCAAATGTCAAAAATTGATCCTATGCTGTTTTGTTTGGTGTGTTTGTGAAATATAAAAATAGATTGATATGTAAACCAATAGTGTTATATATTTTTAAAAAGCTTGTGAAATGAAAACCTAATTTTTGAACAAGGAAAAGGGTGTTCCATTAAAAATAAAAGTCAAACATTTGTCAATATCTCAAAAACAATATTATTTGGAAAAAATCTAACTACGCCACTGCATTTTACGTAAAAAGTTATAAAGCAATCCGTTTTTACCTTTTTGATAAGTTATCAATCAAGTAAGAAACAAGGAGTACCTAAAAATGCAAAATCATCAAAATCGCCCTGTATCTCAGAAATTAGAGGGTTATGACGGCTTTGTTTCTGGCATCTTTATTTTACAAAAAAGTAGCCCAGGTTCGCGAAAACCGCAAAGTTATTGGATGGTCTTTTGTTGAGTACAAGCCTGAAAGAATGGGACCGCTTCGGTCCTGGTCCCGGGTATACGAGCTGACCCTGTTCAGCCCTATTGACCCCTATGAACTGGCCGGTCACCTGTAACAAAATAAGGAAAAACCCCAAAACCCAAAAATTCTAATCAAAAGCGACGTTTTGGTGGCTAGTCTGCCACCGTTGTCAAGTTAAAATTAAGTTAAAAATAAAAATAAAAATTAACGTCGTTTTTAATTAGAATTTTTTTGGTTTTGGGAGTTTTTCTTTATTTTGTTTCAGGCGACCGGCCAGTTCATAGGGGTCAATAGGCTAAACAGGGTCACCTCGTATACCCCGGACCAGGACTGAAGCGGTCCCATTCTTTCCAGGCGCGTACCCAATAAAAGACCATCTAATAAATGAACCCGCCTAACCAATATAGAGTATTTCTTAAACCGCAAAGTTCTATATTTAATAATAACTGAGATACCCAACAATCACTAAGCAGAGCTCTTCGTTTTGTTTTGGACAAAATTTTTTTGTGCCTTAATCCACTATAAATCATGAGATCTAGATTTCTTTTTAATATTTGATGTGAGCTAACCTCAATTTTATGTAAGACCCACAATATGTTTGTAAAGTTTTTTAAATATTCTTTCCTAAGCACCCACGTGCTTTAACCAAAAAACCAGATAAGAATTAATTAAAAACATCTTTTAACATTCAATCAGTGCTCGCGTTGATCGAATGTTGTTCGAAATTCACACGCAAAATTCCTTTATACGGTTTTAAATATTCAATTAGCTGGTAAACATTTGTTAGAAAACGTGCAGTACATCTTAATTTTAAACGCGGAGCACCCTATATTTTTTTGTTGAATGAATTTTGATATTTTGAATAATTATTTAGTTATAATTAGATACATAGGTATACCGGGTGACAACGAAATTACTATCTAGCAATTTGTTTTCTTCAGTCATCCGTATATTTTTCAAATTTAGAAACGTTATATTGTATTACCGGATGCCAATTTTAATACTTTTTTATTTCAAATGGAACACCCTGTATATTATTTAGGATTTGAATTCTACAGGTCATTTCTAATATAAATTTTACCTTAAATATTTTCATAACCTAACATTTTTGGTTTTAAAGAAAATGGCGTTTGAAAATGTCCACACGACAGCACAATATGCAGTTTTATGGCAAAACAAATGAATATCACGAAAAATTTTCCATGAATACTTAAGCAGGGTCGACTATTATTTTCACATTTTGAAGACAAGTCTAAGGCAGTTTTATTGTTAAATAAAGACCACAAAGCCGTCGGTTTATGTGGATCATATTGTCAATGTAAAAAAGTTTATCAGGAAGAGGTCGCTACCAAAATCGATTTTTATTAGAATAACACAAAAGATTTCGAACCAATGGATGAATTCACGGCATTTCAAGTCTTAATATTAGTAAAAAATATATAAATTGAAAAGTCGGAAAAGTTAACTCCACTAAAAATTATCCTAGAGCAACTTTTCAGTAACATGAATATTAAAACAGCATTTCAAAATATTAATTTCCCTCGATGATATTAAAAAATACATATTATTACAACAAAATCATATTTATTTTGCAAACCATTTTGGGGAGAAATATAATTAAAATTTTTATTTTCAAACACATATTTCAAAAATATCGTCGGAAACAAACAAGTTTATAGGTTTACAGGTCTGTACTGTACCGTTATACAGGGTGATTCAAAAATCGATCACAAAACTTAAGGGGGTGATTCTACTTGACAAAATAAGGGTAGAGCTTTATATATATTTTTTTTAAATGTCATTCGTTTTCGAGTCATAAGCCGTCAAAGTTCAATTTTTATTTTGGCTTTTTCGCCATATTGCATTTATTTTTTAACCAATCCAATTGATATTTGGCACACAAATCGAGCTTTGCAGATTCTAAACTTTAAGACAAAAGTACTTTTTTAAATACCGCCAGAGGGCACTTTACCTAAAACTTAAAATTTATTTACATCATTTTTTATTTTGACAGATATCGCAAAGCTTGGGCGCCATTTGATAGACAATCAAAAACTTAAAAAATAAGATACTCTTATTAAAGTCGATAAACCTCACCGTTTAGGCACCAATAGACATCAAAGTTTTCATCAATTTCAATCAAATTACCTACATACATACAGGGTGTCCAGTAACTCAACCGACAAACTTTACGGGGCGATTCTACAACAGAAAATAAGAAAAAAACTTTTAAACGTCCTAGTTTTTGAACTACGGTGTGTTAAATATAAAAAAAAACTTTTTTTTATTAAAATTTAATAATTAAATCTACCCTTATTTTGTAAAGTAGAATCACCCCTTAAGTTTCGTGATCGATTTTTGAGTCACCCTGTATGTTAAGTAATAGTATTTTTTAATTAATTTTACTTATACCAGATTTTGACCCGTAATCCACAAATTTAATCAACATTACAAACATATCAACCGGCCTTAACATTTTAATTAAGGTCATTAGCGTTCGAGGAAATTAAAAAATTAAAAATAAACAAACCTTCACGGGAAAAACGATTCAAATTTGATGGCGCAGAACACGACATTTGTCTCAGAGGTTTTTGCGGTCGCAAGAAAGGTATTATTTCTGGGTTACGGGTACTTTGTTTTACGGATAAAAAGTTTAAACAGTCATGAAAAAGTATCTCTGCAGACGATAAAAAAGAGACTATAAAAACGACCACCTGCACGTAGCTATCAAATTTCACCCTCTGGATTTCGTGTGGTTAGGGGAATAACTATCGATATTTTATTATATCGATTTTCTGACCCTGAAGATATGGGAAATATGTTATACAGGGTGTTTTAGACTAAGATGCTGCTCTTAAAGGGTGTAAATTCTTGGGCGATCTTAAGAAGAAAAGTTTTTGTAATATCTGTGGTACCTCTATAAATATGGTATTAAAATTTGGTATAAAGAATCATTTTTTGATGTAGAGGGTTTATTTATATTTTGCCACCCACTTTTAACTAAAGGGTCTTTCAATAAGAGTGATAGTATATCAAATAGAGATTTCTTGGTTTCCGATCCATATATTTTTAACTTCTATGTGTTATTATATTTAGTATAGTGTGCAGTTTTATGATTCAGCGTCTGATTTCTCTCGATCGTTAGGAAGTAATGAAAAATATTACCAAAGTGGTAGATCAGTTGTAGCCACTCAACGTTTATTCACTCAAAAATGGGGTTGTCATCATCGTTACCCGCGCAGGTTATCCGCGGCGCTGTGGAAAAGCTTTTGAATCAACTTTGACGTAAAGTTAACTTACGTTCAAACTTTTCCACAGTGCGGCGGATAACCTTCGCAGACTAACGATAATGGCAACTCAATTTTCGAGTGAATAAACGTTGAGTGGCCAACTGAGCTACCACTTGATAATTTTGGTTATTAGTACTTTCTACCGATTGAGAGGAGACAGACGCTGCATCAAAAAATGGACACTATACTAAATATAGTAACACCTAGACATAAAGAATATAAGGAGTAGAAACCGAGAAATCTCCATTTCAAATACAATAGAGAAATATTGCACAGTAAAATAAGGCCAGGCACTAATAATACCGGCCCTATTTTGACATCTGAGCTTGCGCATATACATGGTGGGATAAGGACTCCCTTAATAGGAATAGTGCTTGACTTTATTTATGTCAGTTTTAGGTCGCGCCTTATTTTGATCTTATTTTAACTTCGGAACTGTTTGTGTAAACCGAACGGCTTCCGACAACAAAATCGAAAAGTTTTTACAAATAAAAATACTTAAAAACCTTGGTTTTTTAAATGTAATTCTGTAATTGTGTAAAACAAAAACAACCCATAGCAACAACAAAACACATAACAATAAGAAAACAACTAAAATTTTTTCCCCTTTTTAGGTTAATGGTTCTGAAAACATGATTTGCAATAACTCTATAATTATGGGTACAAGCACTATTTAAATAAGGCCGATATTAATAATACCCGAGCTTAATAAGGCAACTTTCAATGAATTCCCTAATAACTCTTATTGAAAGAACCTTTATAACTAACAAGGATGGAAAAAACTTTATGTATAAAAGTTTTCCATAGTTTTTATCTATATATTTATCTGTCTTGAGCAGAGTTTTCTAATGGAACCTACTGTATGGATTATAAAGTCACAATTAAAGGTCTTTTAAAAGCTTTACAAAAATACCACATTTGATATATGTATGTATCTATCTTGAATTTTGATTGAAAACAGTTGCCTCAAAAAAGCAGCAATTTTTTTTCTGGCTTTGAAGTCCTCGACTTATCGAATTTTTTAATTTATTTTTCAAATATCGATCTTTTTAAAATTCACCCATTACTATTTCAATCCCTGCAGACTACACTGTAATCCTTCAATAATCGAAAGCTTATGCTACCACCATGTTTAATTTTATAAGTTCGACCAAAGGGATATCACTCATTCTCCATCCCTTTTTACCCAATACATTATTCCTATGCTAAAAAGAGACACCGCGTTGTTACTTTCCTGCAAGTCTAAATTTTTCTGCTGCTGCATTGTGTGTATATGGTAAAGTGTCTCGACCGCTTTTTGTGCAAAAGTAAACAAAAAAACGACCTGCCGCTGTGAAATTAATCGGATGTGACAACAAAGCGATCGGTTTTGATTGAAAACCAGTTGCCCTAAAAAAGCAGCAATTTTTTTGTTTTTTTTCTGGCTTTGAAGTCCTCGACTTATCGAATTTTTTAATTTATTTTCCAATATCGATCTTTTTAAAATTCACCCATTACTATTTCAATCCCTGCAGACTACACTGTAATCCTTCAATAATCGAAAGCTTATTCTACCACCATGTTTAATTTTATAAGTTCGACCAAAGGGATATCACTCTCTCCATACCTTTTTACCCAATACATTATTCCTATGCTAAAAAGAGACACCGCGTTGTTACTCTCCTGCAAGTCTAAATTTTCCTGCTGCTGCATTGTGTGTATATGGTAAAGTGTCTCGACCGCTTTTTGTGCAAAAGCAAATAAAAAAACGACCTGTTGCTGTGAAATTAATCGGATATGACAACAAAGCGATCGAATTTGATTGAAAACAGTTGCCTTAAAAAATACAGCAATTTTTTTTTGTTTTTGTTTTCTGGCTTTGAAGTCCTCGACTTATCGAATTTTTTAATTTATCTTCCAATATCGATCTTTTTAAAATTCACCCATCACTATTTCAATCCCTGCAGACTACACTGTAATCCTTCAATAATCGAAAGCTTATTCTACCACCATGTTTAATTTTATAAGTTCGACCAAAGGGATATCACTCTTCTCCATCCTTTTTTACCCAATACTTTTATTCCTATGCTCTGTGTTACTCTCCTGCAAGTCTACAATTTTCCTGCTGCTGCATTGTGTGTATATGGTAAAGTGTCTCGACCGCTTTTTGTGCAAAAGTAAACAAAAAAACGACCTGCTGCTGTGAAATTAATCGGATATGACAACAAAGCGATCGGTTTTGATTGAAAACAGTTGCCTTGAAAAAGCAGTAATTTATCTGGACGTATGTATACCTCGAACTTTTGTTGAAGTAAAACATATTATCAGTTGAATATTTCTTGTTAAATGGATTTTTTGCCAGGCAGTTAATCAAGTAAATCTTTTATATTTTTGGACCAAAATGAGCAAATAAACATTCTACGTATTCTAAAAACAATTTAAAGTATTAATATAAGTTGGGAAGATAGGGGTAAGATGGGGTAGCGAGATAGACGAGGTATAGTTGGGACCAGATTTTATTTTATGAAAGGGTTGCCGCAAAGTATCTAATGTAAACGAATTCTTTTGTGAACAATATTTATTGCATCAAAAAATAATAAACCCGACAAGTTTATACTTCTTTGCGGCACGTGTTAGCTTTTATAGCACGACAGAGACGAAATAAGATGATGTTTTCTAAGTACGTGATACGAGTTTTAGCAATGCTTTTTATCCTAAAATATGAAAGTACATAGGCTTTGTCAGAGGCTATGTGCTTTCGAAAATGTTTGTTTACTTTATCATTTTTGTGCACAGCTAATATGTGTAGAGAAAAAATGGGAAATTAATAAAACCTTAAATTTTGCCAAAATATTTTGGATGGTGTTACTTTAGTGGTTTGCGTTATTATTTTGTCTATTTTTTTATTTAAATGAATTTAAAAAATTCCACAAAAGTAGGGTTAGAAATTCTATTAGTTTGTACAACAGGGTGTGAATTCAATATTAATTCGGTTTGGTGCGAAAATTACAATACACTAACACTGTATATAGTATACAAGGACCCAATAATTAAATTTCGATATCTTAATTGGTCCTGTATTAATTTCACCATGCAATTCCTAAGGATTAAGCTTCGGTTTAGGCAAACGTCCCTCCTTAATTCAATTAAACTCCTTTGCCAGCTCTTGAATGTGGCTTCGAATTCTGCAGAGGGATGCATTGAGGTGAATTGAACAGAGAAATATGGTTACGTCAAGTCTAATTCGTGGTGAAAAGGCAGTTCGGGATTGTTGGAAACTGCAACGTTAGTGGTTAGTTCATATGATTATTTGAAAATAATATAAACAAAAATAGGGCTTAAAGTGCAAAATTAGCACATGCCACCAGTGGCAGCTATTCAGGTGTAGTAAGTGAAGTGCCACTTCACCAAAAATAAATAATAAAACATGAAAAAACAAATTACTATTATTCAATTAATTTTTCTCATTTCTATTACTTATTTGTAAAATTCACCATGGAAAATATAGCAGTTAAATTAACCGCTGGCGCGTGTTGCTTTCCTCCACTTTCGGCAACGCGACATTACAATCCGCGTTCAGCAAGTGTATTGCAAATAATATAAAACGGACCGAAGTATACACCTCATGTGGGGTTTTGTTTACGCTTTGACGCTCCGTTGCCATGACAACGCTATACTTGCCGGCGGCCAGAATCGCGGGTGGGAGTATCAGGTGTATTGCTTGGTAAATCCCTAGCCTTTTACACACTGACTGTTTTAGAGACTATAAAATAAACATTATCCATTAGGTGAAGGGCACTTTTCCGCGGTGTATTTTTTGTGCTCGGGATTTTGATTATTAATTCTGGTTAGTGGAACGGAGTTGTTCTTGTCTTAAGCGTTTAAAAACTTTCTTAAGAAACACTATATCCCATCATTCTTGGCCAATATTTCAATTCAAAAGGAGCTTCTACAGGAAATGATAAAAATTTAACCATTTTATGAAGATATAATTGATAAATTTGCTGCATTAAAAGATATAAGGATTAATTTGGTGTATAAAATTTAGGTGGGTTTAGATATTAAGACTTTTTGCTTAAATGGTGAATGCGTTTTTTCCCTTCCTGCACTACACCTGTTTTTACACCCGCGAGCCGCCACTGCATGCCACTAGAAAGGCAGTCTTAACAGAAACCTTGACATATCCAATTTAATGCTTTAAAGACACAATTTAGCTCGCTGTGACGAAAAAAGTCTGTCATTTTTAACAGACTTCAAAAACAAAAGGGGGTTCGTTTTATCTTCAACTGTAGCCATAGGTTTGTTCCAGCAGGCTGTTAGAAATGTTTGCAACCGTTCGGATTCTGCGCACGTCAAATTTGTCGTTCCAGCAGTGCCATGTTTGTAACAGTATACAATTGTTTGTTGTTCCAGCAGTAGTTTTAAGGTGTTGGAAACATGTTGGAAACTGTTTGAAAAGTTTGCAAACTTTCTTCAAACATTACTGACAAATTGTTAACATAACATTTCTTGTATTGACGTATAAGCAGTATGCACGCCTTGTTTATTTTTCGTTCCAGCAGAAAACTGTTGCCAACATTTCTGACTAATGTTCGTAACAATTTCTGCGTTTTACGATTGTTGCTAACATTCTGCTGGAATAAACTTCATATCTCTCAACACACTTTGCATCTCTTACGCTTTGTTCTTGCTTTACTGGCCAATATACCTTTTTACTTAGCTCAACATGTGTGTATCCATATACAGGGTGTTTCCTAATTGCGGGAAGAAAATATAAGGTCGTGTTTCTGAGCCAATTTTATAAAAAAGTTTATATAAACATAGGACATAGAAAACGACGTCGGTTTAACTTTTTTTTATGATTAAATTTAGCTTTTTAGTTCCTTATTATTACAATTAAATCGGTAAATATTCCCTAAAAAACACTACTAGTACCCGTTTTAGCGATTAGCTGCAGCTTCTATCGATTTAAAAGCTTTTGACAGAAATGGAGAAATTAAGGAATTTAAAAAAGATTTAACTTACCAGAACTAACCAGGACCTACCTATACTCTGTCTTTAATTCCTTATATTTTCTATCCAAAGCTTATAAATCGATGCACAGGGTGCTTCAATAAATCGATACACACGAGGCTGCTGCTAACCGCTTGTAGCTTGGTAGAATACATTATATCTGTATTATCCGCGAGCGGAAAACCGCTCTCATGGACAGTAGGCTTAATCGCGAACATACACACAAAAGTAAACAACGTAAACAAAAAGTAACGCGGCGAATTGTGAACATCCTTCTTTTGGTCGGTGAAAAGTTTAAATTTTACCCCAAGGTTCTCGATTTTAATTGCTCCCCTGATCTCTTCTTTTTTTGCTTTATTATCTGGACATATGCCTATTTATATGAGCATATACCTATCTAGAGTCTGCTTTGCCGCAAAAAACTGGAGCCCGCCTTGCCGAAAAAATAACTCTAGTACCTTTCTTCCTCGCGATCCTAACTTTGTTTTTTTGGGACCACCGCGGAAGTGCACTGTTTCAAATAAAAAAATAATTTTTAAAATCGCCAGATAAACGCCAGAGTAATCGCGTAACATACACAAAAAAACATACGTGGCGAATTGAGAACCTCCTCGTTTTTGAAGTCGGTTAAAAAGAGAAAAATATTTAATTAAAAAAGCTGAACATAATAAATAATTAAAGTTTTAAAATAAAGATGGTTAATAACATAATAATATGCCCAATGCACATACCTAATAAATACTATGTACACAAAAGGGTTTTATAATTTAGTGTCATACATAAATGTTATTAACTGAATTCATTTTAAAACTTCATTTATTTATTTTTTTTATCTTTTTAATAAGGTTGTTTTTAGTTTTTAAGTGTTTTATTTGATTTTAAAACTGTTTATGTGTATCTGAGGTAGCTACATTGTATTTTATTTGGATTGTCTTGTAAGAAAATGTCTAAAAACACTACATTGAACTTGCACTTGCACTTAACACTTTGATGTGAACTTTGTTACCTTATATCTTCCTAACTTTAATTAAAAACAGGGGATTTTTTTGGTATACAAACATTTTTGGGAAAATTCTCCCCAGTCGAAGTGATATTATAAGTGAAAATATTTTGGGTTTCTATATAACAAAAGAAAAATAAGATTATCTTAAAAACTTACGAGTAAAATTTCTCCTGTGTTTCGGTATTTTATTTCCTGCTATAAATCTTTCTTTCTAAAAATGTATGCTTAGCCATTTTATCTCTAGTTCAAATAAAACTTTCATATTTCTAACATATTTTCCTTGTATTTACTGATGTACTAATATGTCAGTATATTTTCGGAGAAAAGAAACACTTGTCCAGTAATATTTGCTTGACCTATTTTATCTTCCATGTAATTTGTCTTGGAATGGCTAAATGGATATCTGTATATTTATACAGGGCATGTTCACAGACATCTAATAATAGAAGAAGCTTTTATAGTACTGAAGTGATGTTACGCCGTTTCCGCTTTAGGTATATTAGTTTTTTTTAATATTTACCAACGTAACTTGAGTTGATTTGTTTTCTTTTTAAATTATTCCTCATATTACTATAAATGTTGGTTATTAAGATGTTATTAAGCTTATATTGATTTTAATGGACAATACTTCAAGAATATTTTATATAAATTTAAGATGAATCGGAGCAAAATTAACGAAGATACAGCGGTTTAAGCATCCGCAACTTATATATGACTCTTATAAAACGTTCTCAGTCAGATTTATCATTCTTATAAAAACAAATAGGCTAATGGCGTTTTTGCCGCCCCCTTCCCCAATCACTTTGTACGTAACGCTATGCCCCAATGCTTAAATGGCTTTAAAACCGCTTACAAAATTCAGTGTGCGAAAGTTCTGGGCCAGAAATGAAAACATTTAACAACGGTGCTAATCTCACTAATTAATTTAGCATGCCCTGCATTGACATTGACTTTTGGGAATCAATTGTTTTTTAGATCTGGGAACCCTAATATATAAAAACATTAATGTGCATTTTTGTAATTAATAATACTACCCCTATTTCAATGAAAGTAAAAAACTATCGAAACATTTTGTTAAATCTAATATCAATTTTCCTATTCTACAACTTTATGTTACACTTTTAAAACGTCACTGTCAAACATATCATAATTCGTTTTTGCTGTTTTTGTCGCGTCAATAGATAAACTAATTTTGATGTGCATTCCAGCAGGATTGTCGGTTTTTCAAAAGCAGCTAATAAAATTAAATCAGTCGCTCATAAAACCAGCAATGTGCGCGATAAAACGGGCTATTCCTGCGAGTTGCGGGTATAAATTAAGTTTTAATGAATAAGCGCTGCAAAAAGACTGCAGAGTTTGCAGGATGACATATGGATGCGATAGAAAATACTGATTTTGTATTATTTTGTAATTAAAATGGACACTCGTGGCAATATTATTTTATAAGAGCTTTTCTTTTGTCGATGTGGCACATTTTTAGTGGTATAGGAAAAGCATGGCTATGGATTTAATAAAGTAATAATCCCTGGGCCAATAATAAAATGCACTACATGATAAGAACATTTTTAAAACCAGGGACTATAAATGATTATGATTTAAAGTGTTCAGAAAACACCAAGTTCTAGTATCTAAATAATTCGTTGATACCAAGTCAGTACCACTGATCTCGATGGATTGCCAATGTTATAACCTGCACGAAACAAAAGTTACATTTCATGGGCGACACAAACCGGTTTGTGCGCAAGCCAGTGGAGGGTAAACGCACCCGGCGTCAAACAAACTATCCGTATTATAGGAAAGAGTTTGTTGACGGCGTCTTGGTTTTCTGTTCGAAGTACGGTAGCTAATGAGAGTTACGGTCAGACGGCGGAAAAGGGGTACGGGGTGCCGGTGTTTGTATTTTGCCACGGCTTTAAAGTGCGCATGTTCGTCCACCCACTGCGCGAGGTCGTAAAAATCCGAAAAATGCTTCTTGCCACTGCGGATCCAAATGTAGGTTATCTATGGTCAGTACCGGGGTTGTAAAGTTTCTTTGAAGGTGGTAGACAATGTTATGTTTTCAATAAAACTACTTCTTTAGACTTCCGTTGTCTTTAACTGATAGACGACGTTTCGTATGGTATCTATCTCCAACCTTTTTCAGTTGATACCTGTTAGTTAGTCATTAAAACCATCCCAAACGTCTTGTATCAGTTCAAAATAAACACAATGGAAGTTAAAATCAGTAGTATTACTGAAAACCAGAACTTTAGTTTACACTATTAATTAAATGTATCAAAATACCTCACTTCACTTAAGAATTTTAAATAGGGAACCGAGATCCTTATCTTTATCCTTTATTAAATAAGCGAATTATAAATATATTTATTAAAACACGAATATAAAGAGGAAAATTAAAAAATAACGGGCTTTGCAAAGAAATACAATTATTTTTAATATTATTTTTAAATTTATGATTTTCTTATAAGGTTTTTACCCTCCGTTTATAAAAGTGTAAATGCTGTGCAAAAAAAGATTATCGTTTTTATTGCCCTTTTATTAATTTCTTTGAAACAAAAATAACAATTTGGATGGAATGAAAATATTACTTTTAGCTATTTGAATTAATTTTATGAATGTAGTCTTCTAATTAAAACGTGTTTTTTAAAGGTTTTTTACAATTATTCTGGTTAAACAATTTTTTAATGGATGTTTCGTATTTCATTTGGTTTAAAATACCCCACGTTTTTTAGATCCGCAGTGGCAAGAAGCATTTTCGGATTTTTACGACCTCGCGCAGTGGGTGGACGAACATGCGCACTTAAAAGCCGTGGCAAAATACAAACACCGGCACCCGTACCCTTCGTCCGCGGTCTGACCATAACGCTCATTAGCTACCGTACTTCGAACAGAAAACCAGGACGCCGTCAACAAATCCTTTCCTATAATGCGACGTTAGTTTGTTTGGGGCCGGTTGCGTTTACCCTCAACTGGTTTGCTGCTACAAACCGGTTTTTCGCCCATGGAATGTAACTTTTGTTTCGCGCAGGTTATAACATTGGCAATCCATCAAGATCAGTGATTTCCACTAAGCGTGGATTTCACGATGAAGATTCTTTTAAACTCATATCAAAAAAAGGGTAATTAGGAAATTTGAAACAAATAAAAATAATGTAACAAACTCTTAAAAACTTGCTTTGCTAGCTTTGTATAAATAGGACAACTTATTATACATATTTCAGCTTATTTGCTTATTATGTATCCCAGAAAGTGATAAATTACACCCTTATACAAAATTAACAAACAAAGGGTTAACTTGACAGAGAAACATTCAGGTAATTGTCAGTATAAACACGTACGGAATGGGGGTGCTTTAAATTCGGTGGTTAAACTATATAATGTATTGATTGGGTTTAAATGGTTATAAATTTTCCACGTACTTCAAAATACAGAGTGGTCCACTGTGTATTTCGGTGGTACATGTAATATTTTTAAACATTATGTCCGAAAAACTACACCGGTATTTTTCTGGGGATAGATAGATAGATTATAAAAAGATATATAGTTGTCAAGTTTTGTCTTTTGGTCGGTCTGTCTACCTGGTGTCGCTAACTTTTGAATAAAACAAAATATTAAATTGTAAATTTTAAGTACTTCTAACTTGTGTTGTGAAAATGTTTGGTTGTTAAAAAGCATATTAAAGATGTTGCAAAGAGTCAATAAAATGAGAAAAAGCATAAATTATATTATATTACCCAAAACAAAGTTGCAAATTCTAAAATAAACTCTTTTAAGATAGGTTTTCTGCTCCAACATAAATTTATTTTATGTTATTGCCATAGTTTATTAGATGTAATAAACCTAATTAAAATTATAAATTAGATTTTTACTGAAAATTAACTGTCGTATTCTCCGCGAAGCTAATCAAATAAAATTTAAATTAAATAGAACCAGTCATAATCTGAAGTTTCAAGCACTTGCCTGTAAAGTTTCATAGTTTGGAGAAACACTTGAATATTAATTTTAATTAATTCAGACGTTTCTTAAGCAGGGCACTTTACTTTTATTATTGGCAGTTTAAAAACGAGGAGCATTTTGGGAATTAATTAGCAATGAAAAACAAATATATAAGGAAGCTAAGGAGGGGAAAAGGGGTCTGAAAATTGACTGGAATCTTGTCTAAATTCAGCCCTTTAATTTCGAAAAGCTCTGCTTTTAAAGCTTGTTTGAAAAGTATAATTAATATTTTATACTGTTAAAATCACAATATTTATCTTTTTAAATATTTGATTATAACTTTCTTATCTTTAGACCATCCATGAACGCTGAAAGCCTAAATACTCACGTACCGTGGGTGTCTTAAGGTTGTAAAAGGAAGGTTGTTACTTGAATATTTGGCTGGGAAAGAAAAGACATCCGCGGGTAGCAGATTTTAAAAACTTTTAGTGATAAAATAACGAACAAAGTGGGAAGTTCGGGGCCTGTCTAGTTGGACCATATAGGAATGCATACGTACGGCACCACGAGTTTCTTTGTTGGGAATTGAAAGTGGAGGAAATGTACTGGACCATTCCTCATAGCAAACCAAATCCGTGGAAGTACCTATAAAAAAGCAATAGATCTCCCACAGCCCGATAATGGGCGAGAGAAGGAAATCGTTCTGAAAGTAAAGGATCATTAATAGGGCGAACAGCCCTTCTTTAAATATAATCAAGAATGCTAAGGGTTGTGGGGTGCTGTTCCCCAGGTATTAGAATATTATTCCAGAGGAGGTCGGATTTGGGATACGTACAAAGTGTACAAATTAAAAGGGAAAAAACTATTTCGCTCGAAAAAGAAATCCAAGCTTTTTGAAGCTGCCGTGGCTATGGATACAATGTGGTATTCCGTAAAAGAAATTTTTAAATTGCTCTGTGTTTGCTTTTCAAACAGGCTTCAAAAGTGTTTTGAAAATCTGATAACTTATTTGGGTTCGATAAATTATGAAGTGGCAAATAATCAACATATTTTTTTTTAAATTTTGTCTTTAAAATACAAGTGTTCTTAAAGTTCGGTAATTTATTTTAAATTTCTTTAAAATTGCAACGCACTGTATGGATTTCAAATTTTACGGTTATGTTTTCCTATTAATTAAATTCTTGTTCCTTTAGAAGGCACTTAAACCAATAGCCCCCTAGAAACCCTCCATCGTTAACTTTTCCATCAAAATGTCAATAAAAATGGATGCATCATTGTCTTTTTCTACCCCAAATATTTAAGATGTGCCCTTACATTAGACTATTAACGTCCCTAGATATCCGATCCTCTCCAGAAACTTAACTAATGTAATATTTAAAAATTATTATTTAAATCTGATATCTTTAAAATACGTTTTACAGTTAATAAATATGTTTATTTCTTTTCCTTGCTTATTTTTAACCCCCATCTCACGCTGAGCAAACACTAAAAGGAAATAACCATTCCTGCTCTATCATAACAATACATCAACATTTCTTATATAAAAAGATGACTCACCCCAATTTGCGGGGAGTGTATTCACTCAAGGGGTACAAGGGGAGCAAAGTGCAATAGGGGGAACGGACAAGCCTTCATAGGGTGCAATTTGATTGAGACGGATGGGCAGGGATAGGAAATAAATATCTTGCAGGGTGATAAATAAAAGTTGGGGTTTCGTGAACGTGCTGTGAATAATTATAGGATAGTAGAAATATAAAAACTAATTAATTAAAATGTTCACCCATCTGCTTATCGAATAAAAACTGTTTTTTATTAAATATATATACTTAATATGTAAAGAAAATGTGAAAAAGGAAATAATCAATAAATAAATAATAGTTTAAAAAAACTAAAAAACACGCTTTTATATGCAACCGAACTAAAAATTAGAAAATAATTTTTCATTACAAAGAGTTTGTCACTTCAGAGTAAAAAGCGTGGGGTGCATTTTACTATTTTTTCATAACTTTTCCCTCATAGATATTTGCAAATAGAATAATTATAACATTTAATATATTAAGCACCCCACGCTTTTATTCTGAAGTGACAAACTCTTTGTAATGAAAAATTATTTTCTAATTTTTAGTTCGGTTGCATATAAAAGCGTGTTTTTTAGTTTTTTAAACTATTATTTATTTTTCATTTTTTAGTTTGATATATCAATTAGTTTTTTAAAAATAAATGCTCCAGTTTATTCACTAAAAAGTCCTTCGCCATTTTGTCAAGAGACACAGAGGATCTGTAAAGGAATTTATTTATCCTGGCGGTCCTAATCAGGATAACGGGATACTGTTTTTAAATTATTGCATTGTCATCGGTCCTTGATACGTGTGCAAAGTTTCAAAGAAATTGAATCGCTGGAAGTTGGTAAAAATTAGGCTCAAAGATTCCGTTACATAGATAGATAGATAGATAGATAGATAGTTACAACCCAAGCTAATAAAAGCGTGTTAAAAAATATATCCAAATTTTTAACTTACCCGGTATAATGACTGTTCTTATTTTTTTATAGAGTACATTCCCATTAAAATGATCTACCTCATTTTAATTTCGGTACTTGTACACTTTTTAAAAAAATCTTGAAACACATCAATTTCGATACAAGTTTGTATCAAAATTTACTTGCTTAGAATTATTCCCTTCCCTCACCAAAACAAACGTTAAAAAGTTAAAGTGGAATAGAGGGTGAAGTAATAGCCTTTATTATAAGATTTTAAAGTTTTTTTTAAAGGTTTAGTTTTTAACCCAGATATGCCCAAGAGTTTTCTTTATTTTTTAAATATTTTATGAAGTAATTGTATTAAAGCGGTAAACGTAAAATAATAAAATTGTTTTTAACAAAAAATGTATTGAAAACATGACTTTTGAAAGCTGTCCTATATATAGGACAATGGGCATATAGTATGCTACTGTGTATGTACAGTTATTTGGTATGAATATGTTTTAAAACATTTTACATAAAGTATTGTGTTAATATTTTACATCGGGTAATGTTTTTTGATAAAAGGCTTTACATCTTGTTTGTTTTTGTTTAAAAATTACCTTAAGGTCTGGTTTGTAAAGAGTTTTTGGTAAACTGATATATAATAGCAGATCCAGTGTCCTCCAATAATGCTTGTGGGTCTCTTGTTAGAATAATTATCACAAACTGTCATTCACGAATTAATACCTTAAACTAAACGACAATAACTTGGATTTTGCTATTTTCAGTGTGCATCCAACAAATTTTGACGAATTTGATAGCGTCCTACATATAGGACATTGGGCATATCTGGAATAAAATGGGTTCAGTAATTTCCGAGAAAGTACCAATTCCCCTTAGCCAGTGGCTCATCCTTATACCTTTTTTATTTTTAAAATATCAAGAGAAAAATTGGTCTATATTAATGGAGACCGTATGCTCGTATTCTATTCTATTCTATTTTTTTCTTGGTTTTGGTCCCTTCAGGTCCAATCCACCACTCTCCCCTTCCGGACTGTGCTTTCCAGGGCTTCGTCGGCGGAAAATCTGGATAATCGAGCTCGTAGCTTCCAGAAATTCCAAAAGAAAACAAAAATAATTCTACAATCGATGCAATGCATAAATTGTCGGCTGTTAAACCAAGACCTGGCTACTGGTGTTACGTATAACTTTACTACTGACAGTTCCCATGGCACGCCCATCTATTTCCCGCCATTTGAAAAATGCCTCGTGTTCACCACCAAACAGAACACCATCAGATTATAGGAATCTTCGCTCACAGCGCTTAGATCCAGAAGAAAGATGCCGTCAATTTAGCGTGAATCTTTCCTTGATTCCGAAGGTAAAAACGTGTGTATGGCACCTCTAACCGTCACTCCGGAAAGAACTTTGTAGTCCTCTACGCACGTCCGCACTGTCCGGAGGTCAAACAAAGAGTTCCCATATGCTCGTAGAATGTCGTTCTAAATGTTTCTAGAATATACTGGACGGTTCAGATTTTAGAAGGAGGGGACGGACTTTAGGTCCTCCCTGTATATATAAAAAAAATGTAAATGGAGATTAATTAAATTACCGATTCAGATTACGGAAATTACATAGCAGATGTTTATTTATCACGCAAAAGAGGTTCAATCAATGCAGATTGCATGCCAATGCAAGTGCTCGCAGCTGCACTGAAAGGTGCCCGTGAAATAAATATCACTGCAAGCTGTAACACCGTATTAGTCAGATTTTGCAAAATATGATCTTTCGTGTGATGTAACATTAAAAATGCCCATCTGAAGGACAGATGTGCGTCAGTTTTTAAGATAAAACTGGCTTTTTACGGTATACGGGGTTAGTCTTCAGAAAATTTTAATACCACAACAGTTTTAAAATTGATTTGGGTTTTTAAACATAATATAATTTTCTTATAATTCCACAGATCTCTTATACCATTTCCCATTGGCATGACACTCTTGTGTGCAGGGGCGGAGAGTTTTGAAATTTGATATGGATGCCATGTGTCAAAAACTTTTTAAAGACCAAAATAAAAAGGTCTTCACCCACATACATTTTACTTACTCCATTTCTTCTTGCCTGATATCAAAAATAATTGAACAGTTTTGAAGGACAAACCCAAAAATATCAAAATTGTTCCTTTCTCAGGTCATATGAGAAAAGTGTGGGTGAGGACCTTTTATTTTGGTCCTTAAAGAGTTTTGACACATGCCACCCATATAACATTTTAAAACTGGTAAGTGTAAAGTGACAAACTGAAGCCTGGGTCTCAGTCATAACATATATTTTTAAGACAAACTTACACGTGTTGCTCTCGAGCATCATCAGATCTTGAAACAATAAGACATTATCTAAACATAATATAATTAAACACAGCACACTACATATTAAAATGACAACAATGAATTTTGATATGTAGTGTGCTGTGTTTTGAATTATATTATGTTTAGATAATGTCTTATTGTTTCAAAGGTCTGATGATGCTCGAGAGGGCGAAACACGTGTAACGTTTGTCTTAAAAATATATGTTATTTGACTGAGACCCAGACTTCGAGTTTGTCTTATACTTTTCACTTATCATATTAAGAGGTCTCTTTGAGAAAAATGGACGACTTTTTTCATTTTTAAACTCGCCGCGCCTGCTTGTTGTGCACTTGATTTATCCTAAAGAAAAATCACATATTTCTTCCGCTAACCCGATCTTTCTTCTACTAAAGTTCTCGCCAGTAAAGAAGATGCCACGGCGTCATCACTTCTGTCACACTTTCAATTATTCTCCTTTTTGTTACTCGCAGACGATGTAAACGACGCGTTTAGACAGCGATAGTTGATTGCCGTCTTTATTTGTATGACGCTTGTGGCATCTTTGTAACTGGTTTTTAGTCTACCTAAATGTCTTCCGGTTGTGGATTGAACCCAGACCTTGTGGGTTAAACATCAAAGACTTTATCCGCCTTTAAAATTTTCGGCAATACCAAAGAAACTTTATTTTTAAATAAAAATTAAATCAAAAACTCCACAAATTCATCCAGTAACTTTTGTTACTCTGAGCAATTTTTTGTTTTGTTATACTATTTTGTAACACTAATAAATAATACGTTAGGGTTATTAAAAACTTGGGTAAATGAAATTAACTTCCTATAAGCACAAAGACATTCGTGCCTACCAAGAATAAAAAGAACGTATAAATTTTTGATCAGCACGAGATAAGGTCCTTTTTCATTTTTCAGAATCTAACCGAATAATCTTACGTTCTTAATCTGATGTTGACATCAACATAAATTAAATAATATTAGTATACTGCGTTCAGTTGACATTTTAAATGAAAGTACCATAAAACTGTGTTGGGTAATCAGCTAATGTAATAGTAGGTTAAGACCATTGAAGCAGTTACTGTTTTTAATTTGTTTTTTAATAAAATATTATTCTAAAATTGTTTTTTTAATGATCATTTAAGAGTTCTATAGAAAAGGCTTGTTTTGTATCTTACTTTACCACATTAAGCGAGATTCTAAGAAGTTTAGGAAAAACCAAATTTTACAGACACAACAGTCATAAAATTTAGTACAGTTTCTTTCCGTAAACAGTGTATAATAATTAAAAGGACTGTTATATAACTTTTGTATACAGGGTGTCCGAAAATTAGGCGTCAGGATTTCTGTGGGCAATTCTGCACGAAAGAATTAATGAAACTCGAGATACAGGGTGTTAAAGAAAAAAAATTGGTATTTTTGCTGATATCTTTTTTCTAGTGTACTGATTTATGTCAAATTTTGCACATAAATTACTATTGATTCTTTATATTCACCTTATTAATTTGACGCCAGTAGTTAATGAAAAGGCCAGAAACTGTCCTTCACTTTAGAAAAATCACTTACATTTTTTTGTTTTATTCCTTTTATAAATTTAAATATAAAATTATTAATAACCTAAAGTGAACGGTTTCCGAGAAAAACGACTTTAAACATTTACGTACGTTTAATTGGAAAGTCTGATTTTCTAAATTGGCAAAGCAAGCCTTGAAAACAAATGTTATTTATGGGTAATAATTTGTTATTGATATGTATGAAAAATTTTGCGAAAATCAGTACCGTAGCAAATGTTTTTTCTGCAACACCCTGTATCTCACGATTAATTTTAAGTTTTCAAAAACATCGTAAAGAGGTTTGTTACATTAATTTTTCGTGCAGAATAGCCCACAGAAAATCCTAACGCGTAATTTCCGGACACCCTGTATAGTGCCTGGGCCAGTAATCAAATGCACTTTATAATAAAAACACTTTTTAAATCTTATGGGGGGTTCCTTTTGACAAGTCTACCACGAATATTTATACCGCCATATATGGAAATGGCGCTTTAACCCAGCCTGTCAATGTCAAATGTTTCGGGTGTCGGACTGGGCGAACGAATCACTATTTTTGTCGGAAAAGTTTACCACAATGTTTTACATGCAATTTTTAAACACTATACCAAAATGGTAAGGGTTAGTCATGAAAAGATACGGTGCAAAAACATGTTTCGTTTATCAGCGAGTTTCGTAACTGTAACCCTTAGGATTTTTGGTACAATGTTTAAAAATTGGATGTAAAACATTGTGATAAAGTTGTCCAATAAAATAAGTAACGCGTTTGTCCAGTCTGACACCGAAACTTTAACATTGACAGGCTGGGTTAAAGCGTCGCTTCCATATACCTATGGCGGTATTAATATTCGTAATAGACGTCAAAGAAACCCCTTAAAAGTGTTCTTATCATCATATATATTGTCATGAAGTCCATTTTTATTAGTGGCCCAGGGACTAATAGTTATTTTATTCTGAAAGCGATGCAGCCAAGTACACAAAATATGATAAAGCAATTAAACCCTTTTGTGATTAAGACTTTATTGCAGCCAAAAATATTCAACCCGACGACTACGCCACGTGTTACAGGTTTTATGGTACGCCAGAGACGAAATAAGAGGATGTTTTTAAGTACGTGATACGTGTTTTCGCAATATTTTTATTTATTTATCTAAAAAATATGTAATCAGGCTCTGTCAGAGGCTATGTGCTTTCGAAAAGGTTTGTTTACTTTATCATTTTTTGTGTACTTGGCGGCATCGCTTTCAGAATGAAATAAATATGGTCTTAACTATAACTACACATACAACCAAAGCACTAATTGACCAACATGGATTTTTTTCTCAAAACTACAAAATACCTTTGACTGACTGCTCATCATAGCAATTCATCTTGTATGGCACTGATTATATAGGTAACTGTAGTAATTATATGTATTTAAATAACCTTGGCGATTTTTTGAGCCAACTGGTAATTAACGTGAATAAATGGTAGTCGTTGGTGTACATTTATCAAGGTTAAACCTAAGCAAGAAACTCATACTCAAGTTTTTAGTATTAAAACATATTTAGGTGATAAGAATTCTACAGTTTCTCTGTGTCTTAAAAAGCATAGTTTATTATGTATTTTTTCAAATACAAAATCAGCTAAATGAACAAAGTCGGTCTATATAGGGTCGCGACATTCGGCCATATTGCTTTGACGTGTTATGACGTCACATCTCCCATTTTTCGGCCAAGTTGTTCAGTGCCGGAGATATACAGTTTATTGTATTATTAGAACAACCGTTTTTAATTATTATTAAGTTGTAAATTCTTTTACTTTAAATAAAAAACATTTGGAATTACATCTTTCAACAAATATCACTTCCAAAATAATACAAAATGAAATGCGCAAATTCTAGACGCCACTGGATTGATCATCAGCTTTGATTTTACCCAGTCTTGCCAACTTTTCTCCGTGGAGTGCCCTTCCTTGCGTCCCCGACCTCGAACGCCTAAAAGTTAAGGATATGTCGCAACCTTATAAATATAAACTAACCTTGCTAAATGAAGTAGTTCATAGGCAATGTGTGGAAAGGAGACAGTCGACAACGCGAATGCCGACATGTAAACATTTCGGACTGGGTGAATATTGGTGCTTGTTTTGTTATTCCATTACTGGCCCTATCGATAATATCAAATTCTACAGTTAAAATCAGCTTTGTTATTTAATTTTTTAATTATGGTGCTCCATTAAAAAAAACTAACTTTGTGTTATATTAAAGTTAACGAAAAAAATATAGGTACGCCACCGAATTTTGCGTAAAAATCCCCAAACTTTTCTATTTACATATTTTTCTATCTCTAATATCAAGCGAGTTACAAGTGCCTGGCCAAATAAACAAAATTTGAAAAATACTCTGTATCTTCAAAACAAATTAAGTTAGCCATGATTTCCTTTTACCACTGAATTTGTTTCGAAAATCGAAACCGACATTGTGCAATCAGATTTGTTCTATCTCTTTTAGTTTTCGCTATACCCTGCAAGGTCAACGAAAAGCCGCCACCCTGTATAACCAGTTGCATAATCTGTCGGCCGTTTTAAAATGTTTACCGAAGGAAAAAAATTTCATCTCAAGAGAAAAGCAAATTTCATAAAAAATTCTTATTTTTGTGTCCTTTTCTCATATATTTCTGTTCCACTAAACCCCATTCTAACTTTCTCAAATGAACCACAAAGAAATTAAACTAACATTTTTGCAAAACCAAACTTTGTATGTTACAAAAAAAAACAGTTTATGCAAACAAAACCACAAAATTATGCAGACCGAGTAAAGTAATATTCCGTAACAGAAAACTGGGCCTTTTTTAAAGGTTGCCGCACTTTTATGGTCTAAACTAGAACACGGGCCGGCCATATTTTATATTTTTGTGCTAAGCAAATTGTTTTAGTTTGTTATGCAGATTGCCTTTCAGGGACATAAAAAATGTAACGGTTGTTTGGAAAAAATAAATAGTTATTACAGTATATTTTTTTGCAAGCGACATCAAAATGTAAATGAGTAGTTTTTGTTTTTATAAAAGGTAAAATGTTAAATATTACTATCATGGCGACTAACAGTTTTTTTAACAACAATCATTTTTTTAACGCACTCTCTTCGTAAATTTGCCAAATAAGCACTTTCATGTAAGCGGCTTGGAAAATTGGACTTTTTAACACTATCTATCTATCCATCTGGCTATCTATGTAACGGAATCTTTGAGCCTAATTTTAACCAACTTCCAGCTATTCGATTTCTTTGAAACTTTGCACACTTATTAATAACCCATGACAATGCAATAATCTGCAAACAGTATCCCGTTATCTTGTTTTTGATCGCCAGGAAAAAAAATTCCATTATATTATAAAAACAACACCTGGGTTGCCATCTGTTGGCAACATTCCAAACTTTGCTACTCAATTGCGAAGAAATTTTTTAGTGGGTTGCCATCTGTTGGCAACATTTCAAACTTTGCTACTCTTGTTCACTAAAAATGTTTTCGCCATTTTGTCAAGAGTAGCAAAGTTAATTGATATAACGAACTAAAAAATAAAAAATAATTAATAGTTTAAAAAACTAAAAAACACGCTTTTATATGCAACCGAACTAAAAATTAGAAAATAATTTTTCATTAAAAAAATATTGTCATTTCATAGTAAAAAGCGTGGGGTGCTTAATATATTAAATGTTATAATTATTATATTTGCCAATATCTATGATGGAAAAGTTATGAAAAAATAGTAAAATGCACCCCACGCTTTTTACTATGAAATGACAATATTTTTTTAATAAAAAATTATTTTCTAATTTTTAGTTCGGTTGCATATAAAAGCGTGTTTTTTAGTTTTTTCAAACTATTAATTATTAAAATTTTGTTTCTTGAGTTTGGATCTTTGTTACTACTACAAATATCAAAATTTAAATTAATTCAATACATATTTTCAAAGAAAATTTGATGCGCTTCAAAACAGGGTCCATAACATTTTTAATAAATTCACTTTCAAAACTTATTTGACGTTGTAGTTCTCTAGAATCTGAAAAAAGTAATTTGTAAATTTTTTTGCGTCGAATATCTTTTAAATCAGTAAATTTATTGAAAAATGTTGATTAACTTTTTCGTAGCGCACCAAATTTTCTTTAAAAATATGTAGGTAATAAATTTATTTAAATATTGATATTTATAGTAGTAACAACAATCCAAACTCAAAGTCACAAGAGATCTACAGCAGATCTTCTTTCCTTCGTTTCGCACAACTGGAACAAGTCTCTTGAGTTTCTAGGTGAGTCCCAGATCGTTGCTCTTGATATATCTAAAGCTTTCGACCAAGTCTGGCATGACGCACTTCTTAACAAACTTCCCTCCTACGTTCTTCCAACTAAACTTTGCTCTTGGCTCTCCAGTTATCTTTCTAATCGACGTATATCAGTCATTGTTGATGGCCAAGCTTCAAGCTTTCACGAAATTAATGCTGGAGTGTCTCAGGGTTCAGTACTAAAACGAACTTTGTTTCTTCTTTACATCAACGACCTTCTTTCTTCCACAACCAATCCCATTCATAGTTATGCTGACGATAGTACCCTTCACTCCACTTTTCAGGTTCTCAAACCTATCTCTCAACCCGACTTGGAACGCAAACGCAGGGCGATGCAGATATCTTTTTCACAGGATCTCAATTTAATATTGAATTGGGGCGCCAAAAATCTCGTTCAATTTAATGCATCCAACACAATCATGTTTCTTGTCGCGAAAGAAATCATCAAACGCTTACCCTTTGCTTCTGAGTGGTCAGGTTTTGCAAGGCGGGGACACATTTAACCTTGCGGGCGTCACATTTGAGAATACCCCTAATTGGCATAAACACATTGTATCTATTGCCACCGCGGCTTCAAAAAGCTTGGATTTCTTTTCCGAGCCAATAAGTATTTTTCTCCTTCCAATTTATACACTTTGTATGTGTCCCAAATTCGACATTCTCTGGAATACTGTTCTCATGTCTGGGGAATGGCATCCCCTACAACCCTCAGCATTCTTGATGCCATTCAAAGAAGAGCTGTTCGTCTTATTAATGATCCTTCACTTACTCAAAGACTTCCTTTTCTTGCCCATCGTCGAGCTGTGGGAGATCTATCACTCTTCTATAGATACTTTTACGGATTTTGCTCCGACGAATTATTCAGTATAGATAGTCCCTCCTCTTGCAGCTCCCAACAGAGGTTCTAGACTGTGGAATCTACTGCCATCGGAGGTCTTTCCTTCCCCCAAATCTTCAAGTTTTAAGTCCCGTGTTAACAAACTTCCTCTAACCTTGCTAAGACACCTACGGTACGTTAGTATTTAGGCTTTCAGCCTTCGTGGATTGTCCAAAGATAAAAAAAAAAAAACAAAATTTAAATAAGGTTTAATATTTAAAGTTCGATTACATGGAAACGGCTTATTCGTTTTTTTGGCCCAGTGGAATATACAGGGTGTCCAAAGGTACACTGAGAATACACAGATTTCTTAAAACAAAATATTAAGATTTAACCAAACATCCCTATATTTAAAATTTGCTGATAAGGAAGATTTAGAGCGTAATTTTTAATATATGTAATAATTAAGCAGTTAGAAGTTACGTTATTGTTTAGCTTATAAATTTAGTCATAGACCTTGGAGTTCATTGTTCTAATGCCAAAGCACTATAATAGATCAATAGCACGAATATTAAAATTTATTATAAACATTTATTCACTACAAATTATTTAGCAAAAAAATATGTATGATTTTTGAGACTGCTTATTTATTTTCTACCACCAATTATTAAAGTAAGTTAAAATCTTAAGCCAAAAGCTCCCAAATTATTGGGTGTGAGTTGGTGCCATTATGGGTTTAATTTAAAAGCTCAAAGTACCAACGGTCGAAAAATTAGCCGGCATTCAAAACGTCATATATATATTTATTTTTCGTATCTACAGCTATAAGCTATGTAGCTCTATTATTTAGATTTGTATGGTCCTATTTCCCAAACTATAAGAAATAGACCTATCAAATGTGCTATTTTCATAAAGAGCTTTAAAAAGCGCCTTTAATGGTGATGCAATAGGTATACAGGGTGTTTCTTAAAAAATGCTAGTTTACTAAATCAAACTTTTAAGGATAGCCATATTTTCAAAACTATTAAAAATTGAATATCAGATGTAGACTTTTTTAAAGAAAGGTCGAATTGTAATGTAATAAACAGGGTCCGGCACTGAAACTTTCTTTTTCAATGATACATGGTGGCGCGACTGGAGCTAGTTGCAGCGCGTTAGTGCGCTTAACAGAGAGCGTTGGTGAGGAGATTTGTTTGTTAATTGTCGTCAGTCGTAAAAATGCTTTGGGCACGAGAGCAACGCACGTTCGCCGTTGAGACCTACTTTTCACAAGACCGGTCGATCATCGCCGTGCAGCGTTACAGTACAATATAACCCCTAGAGGTGCTGTTCCGGCTCAGGGATCCATTTTATCATGGGTGGAGGGTTTTAGAGCAGATGGAAATGTGTCCCGCAAGAGAACAGGAGCAACACGGACAGTTAGATCACTCGCAAATATCGAGGCAGTCCGACAGTCGGTTTTGAGATCTCCTAGACGATCTGCTTCGAAACGCCTTAGGCAATGTATGGTTCCAGCAAGATGGGGCCACAGCCCACACATCACGACTTTAAATGCCTGTTTTGAGACAAAATTTTCCAGGGCGACTTATCTCCAACCGAGGTGACATTTCATGGCCCGCACGATCGCCAGATCTAGCCCCCATGTGATTATTTTCTATGGGGCTACCTCAAATTAAAAGTGTATAACAACCGTCCTGCAAACCCTGGAAGAATTAAAAAACAATATTCGTTACGAGATAGCCAACGTACCGAATGATATGCTGGAAAGGGTCCACGCACAATTCAGAAATCGGTTACAGCAATGTATCGACAGTAATGGTAGACACTTGTCAAATATTCTATTTAAAACAACTCGATTTCAAACTTCCCATGTTATTGTCTAATGCTAATAAAAAAATAAATAAAAATGTGCAATATATGTTTTTATTTTTTACCTATGAAAAAAGAAAGTTTCAATGCCGGACCCTGTACTTTTTATTTAGCCGACCTCGTGTCAGTAGTAATAAAGAATTTAGCAATAGTGCCAACTTAAGTTTGATCACCCTGTATTTTCAAATCAAAACCAATAATTATGTATTTATTGTTAAAACAATAAAATACATTATTCCATTGCAGTTATATAATAGATATTGTGTTATAATATAACCTCCTATGTGTCCAAAACAACAATCTATTGATTATCCGTAGCTGCTTTGCATGTATGTATCTGGGGCTTCAGATGCATATTTTCAGCATAATAGAAAACAATAGACAATGCGCCATGTTGTTCGAAATTCTATAGGTTTGTGATTATCTATACGTGCTAGTCCAAGCGTCAAAAACTTGGTGTATATATATTCGACTTGATACGGAAAAATAATATGAAATAGAGCAAAATGGAAAAGTGAAGTATCTGTTGAAAAATAACGAAGTAAACTTGAAAAAGATATTTTAAGTCAGTTACTTTGGAATTATATCCTTTGCTATCCGGTATTATGAGAAAAACTAATATTTATTAAACTCTTTAGGTTTGCCTTTGTTATTTTAGCTTTTGGACAAATGCCTTGTGACTTTTTCTCTCAAATTAAATTTAATTATGTCATTTACTTTTGCTCTTTTATGTCAAAAGAAGTAACAACGTAAGAATTTTTTGTGTTTTACCATTTTTAATATGTTTTTTCAAAAAAAATGTTTTAAATCTATTTTAGCCTTATAAATCTTATCCTTGGACAGACAGTTTGTAGATAGAAATACATTAATAGGTCCCCATAAAAGATATTAACATTTTTCTTAATAAATATGCAGAAAAAGTCTACAGAACTGCTTTACATTCATTGTTAAGGATAATGTAAAAAAACAATTTCCTAAGATTCCCCCTCGCTTCCAGCGTTCTTTAATTTCCCAAACTGCCTCATTTTTTTAACATTCTCGTCAAAAACCTTCCTCGTGTAATCATTTTGCCTCTTTAAGCAACTCATTAGTGCCTCTTCAAGCAACACCTTGTGTCATTACCGCGATAAGAGCCCCAAATTGCCTCTCTTACAAATTGTAAGTAACAGAATACGTAATGCTAAAATAGAGACCAACAGCATCACGGGTAACGTTTCCGTTATTTACACAAAAATTTTAAACTTTTTTTCCAGTTCTAAACATTTTTTTAATGGAAATTAAATACACCATCAATTCTCTGTAAGCATAATAAGCTCAAATAATAAAACAAAAAGTTAATATTATAAAATAAAGAAAGTATGTCAAATGACCGTCATTTGGAAAAATTGATGTATTACCCATCTTTACAAATTAAAAAGTAAAAGTAAAATCTAATGTTTTAAGATTATTTAAAAGTTTCTACAGTTTGCGTCAGTAAAACAAGGCGAGTCTAACCCTTTTTAAGAGAGCCCTACAAAATGTTACATGTATTTAAATCTGGAAAACGTGACGGGTATTTTACCGCTGTGAGGTGCAGCAATGTAATAATAGGTTTTTTTTCGAAGAAAGGATCTTAAACTGGGATATGGAAACCACAACGAATTTATATCAGATGCTGGTGCTTAAGGGGACCACTTTGGTGAAGAATATTTCAATTTTGATATTTAAGAAAAAAAGTTTTGTAATTTGTCAATGAAATTTGATTCAATTTACAAAAGAAGTGCAAAAAGGGTATTCGCTTTTAAAACTTGAATTTTTCTGGAGGAGGGAGTTAATCAAAGAATCAACTTTTTTTTTGAAAATTTCAATATTACAAGATTTTTTACCAAAGTGTTTCTCTTAAGTCCACCAGCATCTGGTATAAATTTGGTATAGGTCCCATATCCCAGTTTTTATTCATAGTAATTTGAAAATATTATCTACGCCAGTGGTACGGGTGATGCCTAACTCGGCACACCAAGCAGGTAAATGGAATAATTATAACCCAAGTCGGCACAGAAATTATTTGTATCTAGGTATGTCTAATATTTTTTAAATTTCTTAATTAAACCAAAGACTAATTCACACTTACGAATGGTTAGTTCTGGTAAGCAACGCCTTTTTTAATTCCTTAATTTAACCCAAGACTAATACCGTCGTATGAGACTTATACAACTCTAATAGACACTTTATATACATATATGTCTTTAATTACCTGTGAGTTCTGTATGCCGAGTTGGGTAATTATAAATGGTCTGACAATGTGTCATAAAATTGACCCTAATAACGTGTACCGAGATGGGATACACCCAGTGGTACCGTTTACGTTAACGGTATGAATTATTACCATACATCTCTAATGTTGGCAATTGGGGCTTGTCTTTAGGAAACACAAAGGTTTGTTTAAAGGTAACGCAAGAGGTAATTTTCGGGCTATTGTTGAGTTAACTTTGGCAAGTTTAAGGTTAATTGTGCTGTGCGTAGTTTATACGTGTGTTTTCACAGTTAAATATACTTGGGAGGGCTGCTTAGGAAAATGTTTTTGACAGTAACGTCAGTAACGAACATAAAATTATAATTATTTTCTTAAATTTTAAAATAAATTATTATTTTAGACATTACAGTTTCCCTTCATATTAAAATACAAGGAATTGCTAAATCCGGCGTCACTTGTCTACTTCTCGATAAAAATTTATAATAACAGATTGTTTATTGTTTGTGATCTACAGTCATGTAATATTCTGTGGTAAGACGTAAATAATAGTTACAATCGATTGACAAAAAATCAACCGAGGAAAAATCGGGTCGATACCCCCAAAAGGTTTTGGGGTATCAACAGCTTTAGAACATTGAACTCCAACCTTGCACCTGCTCGTTGTTTTGTAAAAATCTTCTTTCTCACAACACACCTGGTTTTTTAAAAACATCAATTTAGTAGCAAGTAGATATTGTTAAGGAGTTTTACAATTTAATAAATGATTTTTGACGTGAAATTCTGCCTGGTACAAAGTGTCTAAAAAAGTTAATCTGGGAATCAAGAAAATTATTGAGTGTTTTAAGCCCTCGATTGTATGTATACATATATATTTAAATAGTCCCGTTACACATAAGACCTACAACGCGCGCGCCGTACGCCTGACAAAAAGTTTTGCATTAAAAATAATGGAGGCGCGTACGCGTACATGTGAATGGTTACATTACTTTCAATGCAAAACTTCCGTCAGGCGTATAGGCCTATGCCTGATGCATTGACAGTAATGTAATATTATGTAGGCGCGCGTATGCGTACTACGCGTTTGGTATATATATATATATATATATATATATATATATATATATATATATATATATATATATATATATATATATATGAAATACCTTTAATGCAAAACTTTCTGTCAGCCGTACGGCGCGGCGTAGGACTTTTTACTTTTCATGTGTAACGGGACTTACGGTTTAATACGCGACGTGCATGACGTCACTAATTAGCAAGACAAGAAAAACCCATGTTTTTATAACGTTTTTAATCGTATTACCAACAAAAAATTGGAATTAATAGAGGAAAGTGACCAAATATGGAATAGCATTTTGTTTTTTACACATAATTTGCATGAAAATTATGAATAAAAACTTTTTTGTAGTAATTATTAACAATCATATATTTCTCCTTTATTTTGTAAAAATGTTAAGTTACATTGATTAATTTTGAATAAGATTAAAAAAAAAAACTAAAACAGTAGACTTTAGGGTGACAAAAAAAATATCGTAAAAATCTGAGTTCTAAAAACCTTAAAAAATTATGAGAAAGCGATTAAGCAAAACGTTGCTACAGCGACGAAAGGGCTTGCTCTACTGGCATGTTACCACTTTTTCTCGCGAATGGGCATTCAAAAAAGAGGCAAACCCCTCTAATTGTGTGTGTGACTTTTCGTTTAAGAGAAATGCGGGTATTCCATATTAGTGATACTATTCCATATTTGGCCACTTTCCTCTATTCAAAAAAAAAAAATAAATGGCTCTACTTGTCGATTTTAACAAAAAAATGTGTTTTACAATAAATCTTTTTAAATTATTTATTCCTTACAAAAAATTGGACATTTAAAAGTCTACTACTTTTTCTTAAATACAGTTCTCGACTAGCAAGTTTTAATCGAGTTCTGCAGACTTCCGGGCATTTAAAAGACTTTATTTTGTCATCATCCCAGACGATGAGTAAATAGCTTTCTTTTTACTTTTCAACTTTTGCTAACCCGAATTTAAAAGGAACGTTTTAGCAGGAAGGAAACTTCTGATGTAATCCGAGTAACTTGCATTTTAGCGCTTATACACGCCAGTTTTGCGTTAAAATAAGCTCCGAATTTTACTTGCAAAATGTTTAACTTTTGCGTAAAATACGCTTCCGAATTTTAAGAATTTTACTTGCAAAAATGTTAATATATAGCTATACAGGATCTACACATATAATACATAGACAATTCGAGGAAAAGAAAGTCTAATTGTAAACGCATGTAAACATTTCAAATTGATGATTCCACGTTGTAACGGTACAAATTTAATGTTTGGGTTTTTACTGAAAGGAAAGAAATGCCATAGAATATGGGTATTATGATATGATAACTGCTTACTTACGTGATATTGTCCGTATAGTTTGAATAATTTAATTTAGTAATTTGTTGTTGAATACTTTTATAAATGAAACCTCAACTTAGTAGTGTAAAATTCCTCTTTTCTAATGAATAATACCACTGACATATAACAATCAGTTTAATTGAGCGGTTTTAACCAATGTCAACGTATTCCTGCCTCGAAGAAATGTACATTTTGTATAATTTATAATAAAGAATATTTTACGGTTCATATTTCCTGAAATAAACAACTAAAAGTAAGGTTATATTAATTATTTTCATTTTGAGTGACAGTTAACCCCAAGGAGGGGTTTCGACACATAGGGTACGTTCATTCGACATCAGCAGCTTTTTTGTAAGCACAAAGCGATTCAGCGGAAAAACGACCTGGCAGCTGGCAGTCCCTGAACGCTTTCGCTTATTAGTTCGACATTTCAGTTTAAAATATAACCAAAATGTGACAGATGACTACCAGAACTTCCCAAAAGGTTGACATTTGCGCAAGCCTCAAATAAATGCTGAGTTTGGTTAGCATAAATAAAGACCGCTTTGTAAAATGGACATCTGCTGAGTTCAAGCAGTCGGTCATCCGGTCGGGTGAACGCGACCGCTTAATAAGCAACTCAGCCGCTGACGTCGGCTGGCGTACCATAGTCTTGGCGGGTAATATTTAGCCCAGCATATTAGAGGGTAAAAAGTACTTGGAGTGCATGCTAGAGGCGTTATTCGTTTTATAAATTGATTTATTGATTAATTTAGGATAGGTATTGATTCTATTGCTTATTACTGGGTGTTCGGGACGATGGATTCGTCATTAATTGACTTATAGTAATATTGGACTGGAAATTTGATGATGGGCTGCTGGTCTGGGAATCCTTATGGCCGTGACGTCATATATGCAAAGAATCTTTGCCGAAATTTCCATATTTGAACTGTCAAAGGCAGAGGTTGGTAGATTTTGAAGGTGAGAGTTCACTTGCCTTTTGAACGTAGTCTGACCAACAGGCCTTCGAGTTTTTTAAATTATTTCTCTAAGAGAGATGTGTGAGCTACCCAGAAAGGAAGCCTATCTGTTTTTCGTTAAATGTTCAATGATTTTGTAGCCTCCAAAACATCTAGAGGTGAGTTTTTTCACTATTTTTATATTTAACGAAAGGGTTTTTATACTTGAGGAATTTTTTTGCTGCGATGGCTTCGTTTCTTTATATGAGATTTCTCTTTACAGGCTTTTATGTGGTACCCTTGGGTTAACCTGGGGTTGCGGCGAATATCCATATGTGGAAATTGCAGCGATAAAATCTCCCAATTTTCCCGGATTTTTGAACATTTTCAAGGCCACGTGGTGCGTCCTTGTGACCTTGGTTTGCCGAGGCGGTTGCTGAGTAGCGACCCATGTGATTTGGAGACAATCCATTAATTAAAAGTGCTTTTGAGTATCGAGTGGCAGCGGTGCTGTTGGTCCCAACTGTAGTCAACATTGGACGAGTTTGAGGGTGCTCCTCTCCGTGGTTGGAAAACGAAGGTTGGACAGTCCATGAGAGGTACAAGGACATTTATGTCCAGATAATCTTGGAATTTAATTATTAAAACTGCATTAACCGAATAAGTCGTGTAATAAATCATTTTTTATTTGTAATTTACAATTTAAGATTTAATAAGTTATTTAACCCACAACTCTAAAACCATCTTGATTTAAAGTTTTAATAGATTTATATCGTTGTTAAATTTATTATGTTATTTAACCCACATTACTTCATTGTTAAATTTATGGTATTTATACGTATTTGGTAGCATCACAGATCTGTGGTTCAAACCTATTTAATATTTACTTTGGGTGCTTTTTTTATATTGGTAAAGTGCACTAATGGTAATTTTGTAATTTATATATATTAATTGAATTTGATTCAATTTACCCATATTTGGTAGCATTAGGGCAGCCATTTTGTATAGGCCTTGGCCGCCATTTTATTAACCCCCCTGTGTAATTACTACACTTTCATATTTTTCATAATTTATTGCTAATTTATTTAATAATTTGCTTAATAACTTGTTTTTTATTAATTTAATTAATTAATTGCTTGTATTTTGAAAAAATCATTGTTCCATAGGAACATTGGTTACATTTGCCCTGTTAATTTTTATAAATTTATTCAATTAAAGCTTATGCTAGTCCACCTAGCATAATAGTGATTCAAAGGTCAGAAGCTGATTGTTTTGTTGACTGGATCACTATTCTGTTTTTTTTTGGGTTAAGGGCGACCAGTGTTTTTTATGGACTGATATTGGAGTATTTTCCAAATTCTATTTTAGGTATACGTCTTGTCTTAATGGTAGACGTCTAGTTTTAGTCCATAGTGTAAGTGTAAGTTGTCCTGTGTAAATTATTTCAATACTTAATTTATTTATTAAATTTAAATCATTTTAAAAGCTTGGCTTTGTTTTCAATTTCCTTTTTTTTGTTAGTGTTAGCACTAACTGGCGCCCAAATAATTAAGATACATTGCTGTGATTAAGATTTACTAAATAGATATAATCAGCTTCTTTTTACTTGAAACTCAAACAAAGGTTTAATTTAATCGACTCATGACCTCGCTCTCCGATGAAAAAGCTGTCGCGCTTATGTTGCCTAGTTTATTACCAGCTAATTAGGTTACAAGGTACATCCTTTGTTGTTGCTTTACTGGCCGATATACCTTTACCTATTGCTTATACAGTATATTACAGTGGACGACAACCAAGGAAGATTAACTTTTTAATAAGGAGCGCTCGATTTTTTATATTTGTTCAAAAATATAGGTTATGTTTGTGACGTCACCTTTTTGTTATAATATTTTTTTATTTGACAAAATAAACCAATACTTGCATACCATACCATAAAATAAAATCACGAAAAAACAAAAAAATTGTATCTTACCCTTAATAACGATTTAAGCGTAAATTCCTGTAAAAATATCCAAAGGTCAGTGACCCCTATTTACAGGTTTTAAAATTACCTGTAACTACAGTACAAATAACTACTCATTTTTACTATAAACAGTAAAAACTAAACATATATAATAGTCCAAGGACTTAAAAGCAAAAAATAACACCAAACCTCGAAAAAACCTTCCAGTACGATTGTAAGCAAAGAATTACGGGAAAAGATTACTTCACAAAATTTAGCGAACATAGGCTTAAATGGGATCGAGCGCTCCTTATTAAAAAGTATATTTGCTTGGACGACAACTACAAAAGTCATTTATATTTTTTTATGAAAGCAATTTTGAAATATCTGTATCTTGATAAAATTTTGGATAATTTATAAACAGTGGAAGTGTAATAAATCTGACTTAATTAATAATTTTTGCACAGGCTGATAAAAAGTTTTTGAAAAACAATAAATCACTTTTAATCTCCTGTATGGTGTTCTGTTGAACGGGAGTAAGCACATTTGTGATTAAATTATATCCTTGCTCATTCCTAATATTTTCTTTACCTAATTGTGTTGATACGGTGATTTTTTAAAGAAGTTTCGACATTTAGAAAAACCCGAGGTTTTGCAAAAATTTTCTTGGGGAGTATTTTTAGCTTCAAACCCAATATTAGTGTTCTCTCAAATTCATCTTTCTTTTTTCTGAGTCTTTAAATTGCTCTGCTATAATATTTTTTTCTACACATGTACTGAACTAAATTTTACATTCTTTTACCCACAAAGCGCGTTTTAAAATATACTTTTACCACAACTAAACTAAAAATGTTGGGTGCCAATATAGCCGGACATTATGCATTCCATTTAAAAACCACATGTCGCCCATTCGAGGTAATTTATCATTTGGTTTCAAGATCAAGACCCGAGACACATTTTTCGAAAAAACTTGGCACAACGTGTGGCGTCTGTGTTTACAGGCGTCAAGCAGGCAAGTGTTAATTTAATTTGCCACAGCACCCCAGGCACAGTGTGCACAAGGAAGCTGACAAATTAGGTTTGGCGGGCTATATACCTCTGGTTTTCGGGAATTTTCTCGTGGTATTTCGCGGTTTTTCTCGGTTTAAATTAAGTGTGTGTGTGGGAGTAAATTCGGTTATTTTCATTTATTTGGGGTTAATCTTTGTTGACACATCTTTTACGATGTTTGGAAAAGATATTGTGGTCTTACTGACAAAAAAATAATGTTACGAAATTAACTTCACACTTGATCTACATAAATATGTTTTCTTACCTCCAAAATGTATTTTTTTTAGTGGGTGGAAAGCGATGCTAGGCAATGTACTTTTTCGGCCTTGGCGGGGAATATTTTTTCTATGCTTTCAATATTCATTGATTACGTATGTTTAAGTCAATCCACAATACGAGACAATAGCCTAGTTTACACCGCGACGACCAATTAGATCCGTGGACCAAACCTAGGACTTATTTTTGTTAGTTCACTAGTGTTTACACCAACTTAGTTTATGGATCAATTTAATTCACGTTTAATCCTAGTACCAAAATGACAGCTGAGCATATGACCAGAACCTAACCTCGTTTTTTATCTTTTAAAACTGTATCGCTCTTAAATTCCATATGAAAAAAGAATACGCAAACAGTTTTGGTTAAATATCAACAAAATTTTAAAAAATATAAACAAACAACAAAATTATTAGGTTAAGACCGAAATTCAACGCCTTTTTCATCGAAATGCTCACTGTCAAAGATCAAGGCTGTAATTTTGGTCCACTTAAAAACTCCGACGTGTTTACACCAAGGAAAATCATATTTGGTCACCCCCATTTGAGAAGGACTGAATTGGAGTAGCAAATTTTAATACTCAAGTGTTTACACCGTGAATAAAGTACGCGTGACGTCATTTAGACCTCGAACTAAAAAATTTGGTTCTCCCGGTGTAAACTAGGCTAATGTGATATCATAGTAATGTAATATACAGAGATCAAAAACTATTAAGATATTTATACAGGGTGCTCCGAAATCCATGCATTAAGTTTTAATGGTATATTCTACGTTGAAAATAAACCCCAGTTTGCTTTATAAACATATGTTCGGAAACGCTTTCTTTTAGGGGTACAGGGTGTTAAAATTCTAAAAAAATAATATAATATTTTAACCGCTCTAGATATTTCATTGGTATTTGGTACATTGCTGAACAGCACAAAAGACATATCTGTTTATGTAAAATACTAAAAATTATATGGTAATATTTTTTAAATATTTTACATAGAAAAAATGATTTTTGCTGCTGTTAAGCCCTGTACCAAATACCAAGTAAATATATAGAGCGGTTTAAAAATTATGATAAAAAAATCGTAGAATTTTAACACCCTATATCTCCAAAAAGAAAGCGTTTCCGGACATATGTATATATAGGAAACTAGGGTTTATTTTTGACGTAGAATATGCCATTGAAATTTGATGATTGAAATTTGAAACACCCTGTATTTATTTAGTTAAAAAAAAATAATAATACTTTAGGCTATCTAAAACGAAAATTAAAGAATTATTTTTATCGGAGAAAAAATAGTATGTGCAACTCATAGGAGAAGCATATTTCCGGACCCTTGGTGGTTGCTGGACTACTGGACAGGCTAAAGCTTTGTCCAGCAAACTCCACCATCGTTCGGAAATACATAGTTTTTCCTACACGCTACCCAATATACTGTTTTACGGTTTTAAAGATTCTCTGTAATGTGACAAATGTGACAACAACATGTTTCCAAGGACCTAAGGAGTCCCTTCTTTAGCATTTTTCTATAAAGTATTCTATTCTATTTCTATTTTTTTTCTTGGTTTTGGTCCCTTCAGGTTCAATCCACCACTCTCCCTTCCGGACTATGCTTTCCAGGGCTTCGTCGGCGGAAAATCTGGATAATCGAGCTCGTAGCTCCCAGAAATTCCAAAAAGAAAACAAATAATTCAACGTTCGATGCAATGCATAAATTGTCGACTGTCAAACCAAGATCTGCTACTGGTGTTACGTATAACCTTCACTTTCACTACTGACAGTTCCCATGGTTGTGTGGTGGTGTTCACCACCAAACAGGATACCATTCTGCTTAGTAGGAATCTTCGCTCACAGCGCTTAGATCCAGAAGAAAGATGCCGTCAATTTAGCGTGAATCTTTCCTTGATCCCCGAAGGCAAAAACGCTTCGTACGACACCTCTAGCCGCCACTCCGGAAGAACTTTGAGATTTTTATTATTTCAAGTTTGCTTTCATTGATAAATTGTGACAATAGTCAATAAAATGCGATTAGAACATTACACATTGAAAGTGCATTAATAATTTTTCTTGGAATTTTTAGTATCAATATTAATTTTAGAAATTATGTATTTGTTTATTAATATTTTTCACACGTTATCTGTTGGACAAACATCTGGGTGACCCCTTGACCCAATAAACATAATTAAATATTTACTTAATAATTCTATGAATTGGCCAGTTTTATTATGAATTTACAACACTTTTTATTTACTTCTATTTTTTATGATTAATCTGATGCATATCTACTTCTTTAATCATTAATGTTATCAATCATTTGCTGCTTTTAGTTCAAAAGAGTTATTGGAAATAAAAATTGAATACATAATTTTTGTTATTTAAAAAAGTGTTATATAAATCCTTATCGATATAATCGGTGTCAAGTCAGTATTTTCTGTTTAAATGGTCATGTATGATCGCTCCTTCCAGTGGCGTAGCGTGCCCTGGATGGGTCCCGTATCATAATCAGTTTAGGAGGCCCCCAAACAAAATTTTAAAGACCAAACCAGAAGAAAAGGCCACTTTCCACATACATTGTTCTTCTTATTTCAGCATTGCTTTTTCTACCACAATTTTTGCTTACACACATTTGGAGGCCATTATACCCCGAGGGCCCCGTATCATTGATACGACTGATATGGCGGTTGCTACGCCCCTGGCTGTGGCGTAGCGTGGCCTGGAGGGGCCCCATATCATAATCAGTTTAGGTGGCTCCCAAAACAAAAAATGTAGACCAAACCAAAAAAAAGGCCACTTTCCAAATACATTGTTCTTCTTATTTTAGCATTGCTTTTTCTACCACAATTTTTTGCTTACACACATTTGGAGGCCCCAGTGGGCTAACAATCTACATTGCTGACATATTAGTAATTGATGTGGAAAATACAACGTGTCGCATGAACAAATTAATAAACTAGGTTTTGTATACATACAATTTCATTCCCCTTCTAATTTATACACACGGAAAAAAATCTGTTAAATATTTATGCAATTGTAACCTACACAGTTACAATGTGTAGCACTATAGGCCCCAGGTACACGTTGTAGTAAAACTCGCTCCGTTTTTGTAGCAAATAATGTGCAGTAGTATTTAATACTTTTGTAGCAGAACTTTATGTTACCGTGTTCAATACTACTATAATATAGATTCATATTTGGTTACAGTTGTTAGCTACTATCATTCACTTACAAAACTTTAGGACTAGTTGATTTTCATAACAGAAAATTAATGACAAAAATTATACTTAGAACGTCAATAATAAACTTATTTAACACAATTTTTGCCCTACCTCTTAAAGCACACAACGCCTTTCGATTTTTTCATGCAATTATGTATGTATTTCACATTCGAACCTCTTTGGAATATGGTTCTCATGTTTGGAGAATGGCGTCCCCCACAACCCTCAACAACAAATATTCAAGTTGTTAAGTCCCGTGTTAACAAACTTGCTCTTTCCGTGTCTTAAGACACCCACGGTACGTTAGTATTTAAGCTTATAGCCTTTGTCGATTTTCCAGAAGATAAAAAAATCATGTCCGTCCACTATTTTCTCAAACAATTAAATAAAACGTTATCATATTATCTATAAAAGACTATTCTTATTAACTGAAGAGCTAATTCTTTAATGTTATCTGTATTTTAATTTAATTATTATTCATTTCCCAACATTTTTCATCGAACGTCTGAAGGTAAACAAGTAAATTAATTAAAACTTTTTAAACATAATGGATGTTTACAAAGTGGCTGGAATAAATAATTTATACTAAATTATTCAGACACCTGCTATAAGTTTTGTGAAAAATCTTCTTTTCATTTACTCCTTGAAAAATAGCGGTATTGTTAGTAGATAATTACCTTTTTATTTATTAACTTCAAGATTTTTTAAAGCTAATTTTGCTTTTAATTTCATTGCAACTGTCAATCAATGTTCGCGTAGCTCTGCAATAGCTGTTGCAGAGCAAACATTCAATGATCATTTTCTTGGTAAACAGGTAAATTGGATTATATCCAAACTCAAAAAACACAATTAAAAAAATTGTTCAATGTTCAAAGACCGATTATATGGAAACTGCTTATTGTAACGGCAAATTACGAAGAGAAGTTTTGTGGGAAATTTAATTTTCTTTAAGAATGTGTGTAGGCAAAGGGTTTTTAGATTAACAATTTTCTATGTAGACCACTTTATATTAATATTAGACCACTTTATATTAATATTAGGGGTCAAACCTCACGATATATTTTTTTGTTTCATAAAAATATCCTAACAATAGTTCGATATATATTTAAAAAAAAGTCGATTTTTTCGCTTAGATCTAATGAATACATTTTTATAATTTTTCATGCATATTTATATTGTTCCTTTATTAATTTTACGTTTTTGCATACCTATTCCTCTTCTTTCAGTGATATTCTTTATTTAAAGCGTAGGCTCCTTTTTGCACACATCTGTGTTGCATACCAACTGTTTACACACATAATCGGAAATAGCGGCTTATTGTGCCAGTGATTTAAAGCGTTCGGAAGAATAAAACAATTACAAAATTAGTCCGAAATGTGAGCATTTATCTGATCCGACCGAAATGAGGCTAGCCTCGCTCAAGGTCATGCAGGACACAATAGAAAATTGATTGATTGATTTCAAATGAGAATTTGATTGTTAAATAATTTAATACCTACCAGTTTTACTAAGACAAATACAGAATATAGTTGGAAAATGGTTAAAAAATCGTCAAAATCTTTTAATGACCTTTTTATTTAAATCATTGAAAACAATCTGAATTTATTCAAGATACTCATTAAGCTTTTAACAATACAAGGGTTTTGGAAACTGTAAACTTATTTTATTTCTTTGTAGCTCCTTTGTAACTTCTTTTTTATAGTTAAAGAGCCAGTGGATGGCAGACCGTCTATATTTTACCAAAGCCCATATTTTGCTTAATCTCTCTCCTATGGTACATGAAATGGGGCTTCACTAAGCCGAGCTAGGGGAGCTATGACGTCACTCACGTATGACAGGTAAAGTACAAAAGGTGTAAGTTTAACACAGCTACGTCATCAACAACCAAATGTACACATACACATTTTTTACCATAGGCATCGCTTAATTGTAGCACTAAGTAACTAGCTACCGCAAGTTGTAGATATAGTGTTTCTGTAGTCGATGAGATGTGTGTTGGGAGCATTTTGATGCAATCAAAGTGTGACGTAGCAGGGTTTAACTAACAGCATTTGAACTCTACCTAAATTTGACCAAGTTCGGCAGTGTTTTATCAAAGCTGCCATTTGGACTGCATTGAAGAGTATATTTAATGCGACCAAAAACAATAGTGGCAGACGATTTAGATGGTTGTAATTTCATTGGCAACTTTTTGATTTTTTTTATTTTTAAAGGTCCGCCACGAAGTTACAACTAGCTAAATGTGTCAAATCGGAAGCTTTGGTTAAATACTACCGCACTTGAGGCCATTTTTCAAAACATTTTAAAAACATTACATTTTTCTTGCTAAACGGCGACGTCATGTACGTCGCGCATTTAACCATGTTTGAATACATCCCGGACAATGGTTTAAAAACAATATACCTATCTCGGTCGGGCGGGCGTAACCATCGTACTCATTAAAAACGTTGTTTTGGTCATTTCCCGTAAAATTTTTACATGGCAAGTGAAAAATGTTTATTTATATTGGGTGTAAACTAAAATACATATTAACCCTAAAAAATAAAAAATCATAGTCATAACCTAGAAATTTATTGGGCTGTGACGCAACGGTTTAAAAACCTACATTTTCTTGATTCTCACACTTATATTGTCATTTTCGAATACGGTTTGAACCACTGAGACGAATACGGTTAGCAAGAAAATTTGACTTTGAGTCAAATTTAGGTACCTATCTTCAAGATCGTTTGACTAGATAAGGTTGCCTCGTAAGCCTTGCAACATGGCGGACCATACGTCACATATGTATTTTGCTCATTATTTAATGAAGTTTTTAACAGTGTAGTTTGTGTTTTTGTGTCAATATTACAGAAATACTTTAAAAATACTGTTAATTCCAGTTGTTACCGTAATTTCTTTATTTCCTATTAATAAATTATTTAACAATGATTATTCTAGCTGATTTATAAATATTGTATATCGCGCTCTTTCGCCCTCATAGTATTATCCGTCTAGACATCCTTGTTGGCGCCAAGGAACCAGCAGTTCGGTACATATGTGACGTAATGAGGCAACCTTACCTAGTCAAACGATCTTGACCTATCTTACCTGAGTGACGTCGCATAGCTACCCTCGCTTGGCTTGAGTGAAGTCCCATTTAATGTAAGGTAGGTATACTAGATTCATTTCGCAAAATATGAGCTTGGTAAAATACAGACGGACTGGCTCTTGGACTATTATTGATTGTAAAGTGCCTAGATCTGTTTAATAAATTTTTAAAATACTTATGTATAGGTGTTGTGTAATACATCTTGGAAATGTGTGTTTTAAATAAACTAGAGAAAAAAGCTGTTTAAAATATTCGAAAGAACACTTAGCAGTGCATGATTTAAATGTAACAGGGAACGGTGTGTGTGATTTAACTTTCAAACAACTAGATTTTATCTGAAAGTAAAACAAGACATGACGAAAACAAGAATGGAAAACAACAACTGTGTGTCGCTATATTTTTAGGGAATCAATTTATGTATTGACAAAGTAAATAGAAAACAGACAAAAAAACTTGGAAAAATAACAAAACTTTCAGTTACAGAATGTGTTTTCCCGCGAAATATATTTTTGCCAATGTTGTGAAAACTTCAAAACATAGGGTAAAAAGCTGACTTTTATTAAAAAATTTCTCGACGGTAAATTTTTGCTGATTTGTTGTATCTAAACAGAAAAACAATGCTTGCTTGAAAGAGCATTAATTTTCTTTACGCTCGAAGGTCGCTGAACCGAGAGAAAAGACCTTTCATTGGAGGATTTACCATTTTATATAAGAATAAGGCTTCCTTGTCAGAGATTTAGGTAAAATACAGCTATTTATTTTTTAGAGCTCGCTTTTTCGTAATTATATTTTAAAAGCCAAAGAAAAAGGAAATTAAACTGTCCTCATTTTTTACATGTAAAAGATTATTTAATGATTCACAGGCAGCCCCGGATCTTAATTTTTTTAAGGCGGGACGAAAGTTGCCCTTGTTTTTGTTTCTAGTATATAAATTTTTTTATAGCATACCTATATCCGCCTTACTTTTAAAATGGATCGATGTACAAGCAAGACATAATACCCATAAGAAAAAAATCAGCCATTTTAATCTATTTTTATAATTTCTTTATTTGACAGAAGTAAAAATCACTTTTCACAGTTTCAGTAGTTAACAAAAATAATAATGATAAAAAAGTTACTTATCTGTTAAAAATTAAAATTTATTTTTTCGTTTTTTTTATTTAATTAACAAAAATTGACTTTTAGTTCTTCACATTTATTAAAATAATATATTATATTGTATAAATATACAGGGTGATTCGATCACGAAACTTAAGGGGTGATTCTACTTGATAAGATAAGGGTAGAGATTCATGTAATTTTTTTTCAAAATGTCATTTGTTTTCAAGTTAGAAGCCGTCAAAGTTTAATTTTTATTTTGTTTTTTTCGCCATATTGCATTTATTTTTTAACCAATCCAGTTGATATTTGACACACAAATCGAGCTTTGCAGATTCTAAAATTTTAGGACAAAAGTACTTTTTTAAATACCGCCAAAGGGTACTTTACCTAAAACTTAAAATTTATTTACATCATAACATTTTTATTTTGACAGATATCGCAAAGCTAGGGGCGCCATTTTATAGACAATTAAATACTTAAAAAATAGAATACTCTTTATTAGAGGCGATAAACCTCACCGTTTAGGCACCAATAGACATCAAAGTTTTCATCAATTTCAATCAAATTACCTACATACGTACAGGGTGTCCAGTAACTCAACCGACAAACTTTACGGGGCGATTTTACAACAGAAAATAAGAAAAAAACTTCATATAAACATATTTCCTTAACGTCTTAGTTTTTGAACTACGGTGTGTTAAATATTTAAAAAACAATTTTTTCCTTTAATTTTAACATTTTGACGTTTGTATTAGTGAGGGGAAAGGATAACCCCAAGCAAGTAAATTTTGACACAAAAATATGTCCCCCACACAAATAAATTCAAAAACAAACAAGTATTTGCACGTATAATAAGTATGGGTATATTTTTAAATAAACCAATTAGTCAAACTTTGTCTAATCCACTTGGTTTAAAATCCTATTTTTTACCGAGCCGTATTTGCGATTTTTCATAAGTGCCCTTTGCTTATCACGGCGTGCTAGGAAAAACAATGCAATTGTTTGGCCATCGACGTTTTCTGAAGTGCGCATACATATGTGCATTCTGGCATATAAACTTAAAGGGTAAAGAATTAAAAGGTAGGGAAGAAATTGGTTTTAAAAAAGCCGCGTTAAAAAAAATTAAACCTACAAAAATAATATTTTAAAATTAGACAATAAACTAGACAAACTGCGTTGCTACTTAAAGTTAATTTTAAATATGTCTACTGTCAGCAATAACCTTAACAATGCAATCAGCGGACCTTCGTGGGATAACACCAGCACTTATTTTCGTCCTTCACCGTACACACAAGCAAAATGGCGTTCAATTACGGTATTAAAAACTTGATTAGTTAAATTTTCCAATTGAATCGCTAAACAAAAATAACTTAATTAAAATTTCTCCGCTTTTATTTGTTCGACCTTCCGAATGCATTTTATATGGCAATTTATATTTTCATTTGGGCTAATTGCGACGAAGGCAGGGCTAAAATTACATTTGAGTGTAAAATTGCTGAAGCCATTTGAAACTATTTTATTGTAAATTAGTTTTGGCTATTGTAACACAGAGCAAAAATTGCCAACTCTGTAATATAACCATTAACAAGCCCAAAAACAGGTTTACAGGTATTTTTGCTGCAAGGGGTTTTTTAATGTTCAAAAATAATGCCATTTTTAACACGCTTTTATTAGCTTGGGTTGTAACTATCTATCTATCTATCTATGTAACGGAATCTTTGAGCCTAATTTTTACCAACTTCCAGCGATTCAATTTCTTTGAAACTTTGCACAGGTATCAAGGACCGATGACAATGCAATAATTTAAAAACAGTATCCCGTTATCCTGATTAGGACCGCCAGGATAAATAAATTCCTTTACAGATCCTCTGTGTCTCTTGACAAAATGGCGAAGGAATTTTTTAGTGAATAAACTGGAGCATTTATTTTTAAAAAACTAATTGATATATCGAACTAAAAATGAAAAATAAATAATAGTTTAAAAAACTAAAAAATACGCTTTTATATGCAACCGAACTAAAAATTAGAAAATAATTTTTCATTACAAAGAGTTTGTCATTTCAGAATAAAAGCGTGGGGTGCTTAATATATTAAATGTTATAATTATTCTATTTGCAAATATCTATGAGGGAAAAGTTATGAAAAAATAGTAAAATGCACCCTACGCTTTTTACTCTGAAGTGACAAACTCTTTGTAATGAAAAATTATTAACATATTAAAAAAACAATAATATCACTACGATACCTATATTATGTTTTTTCTTTCCTCAGAAAACTTGAAAAAATACACAAGGAAATGATATATCGGATGTAAAAAACAGGCCACAATATGGTTTGTTCGTTTTTTTTAAAGTTTGTTGAATATTTTCTTATTAGTAGGGGAGCCCACGATGCTAAATGGGGATTTACTCGAGCGTCATTAAGACCTATTGGGTTGCAAAGCTTAGATAATACGAAGAAAAAAGTGTGATATAATGTATACCTTTTCATCAGTGGGGCGAGCAAAGATTTTTAAATATGTCAAAAATACTTTTTTATCTTTGGACAAACCACGAAGACTTAAAGCCAAAATACTAACGTACCGTGGGTGTCTTAAGAGGTAAGAGGGAGTTTGTTGACACGGGACTTAAATACTTGAAGATTTGGGGGAAGGAAAGACCTCCTCGGGCAGCAGGTTCCACAATCTGGAAACTCTAGGGATAAAAGAACGAACAAAGTGAGAAGTTCGGGGCCTGTCCAGTTGGATCGTATAGGGATGCATACGCGCGGAACAACGAGTTTCTCTGTTGGGAACCGTGAGTGGAGGAACTATACTGGATAGTTCTTCAGAGCAGAAGCCATGGAAGTACCTATAAAAAGCGATAAATCCCCCACAGCCCGACGATGGGCAAGAGAGGGAAGCCTTTCTGTAAGTGAAGGATCATTAATGAGACGAATAGCTCTTCTTTTTATAGAATCAAGAATGCTTAGGGTTGTGGGGGACGCCATGCCCCAAATATGAGAACAATATTCCAAGGGAGGTCGGATTTCGGACACATATAAAGTGTATAAATTAGAACCGGAAAAATACTTTTGGCTCGAAAGAGAAATCCAAGCTTTTTGTAAGCTGCCGTGGCTACAGATACAATGTGTTTATGCCAGTTAAGGTTACTTTCAAATGTGACGCCTACAAGATTGAAGATGTCTTTGCTCTGTAAATCTTGGCCGCTCATAAGTAGAGGATGAGTATTTGATGACTCTTTTCGCGACAAGGAACATGATTGTGTTTTGGATGCATTAAAATGGACGAGATTTTTGGCGCCCCAATCCAATATTAAATTAAGATCTATGCGAAAGAGATATCTGCATCGCTCTGCGTTTGTTTTCCAAGTCAGGTTTAGTGATGGGTTTAGGAACCTGAAAACTGGAGTGTAGGGTAATATCGTCGGCGAAACTATGAATGGAATTAGTTGTGGACGAGAGAAGGTCGTTGATGTGAAGAAGAAACAATGTTGGTGCCAGAACTGAGCCCTGAGAGACTCCAGCATTTACTTGGTGAAAGCTTGAAGAATGGCCGTCCACAATAACTGATATCCGTCGATCAGATAGATAACTAGAGAGCCAAGTACAGAGTTTAGTTGAAAGACCATAGGAGGGAAGTTTATTAAGAAGATACTGTTATTATTTTGGTTTCTGGCGTTCAGATCGTATCGGATTATATATTATTCGTTATCCTCAAATTGTTTTCTTCAAAATAAAAAAATAGTATCGTGGTGAAGGTATTTAACAGGGTACAAAGTATCCTCCGGTATATTAATCTGCCGCGCTGTAGTAAATCCAGAAATTCCCCTCTTGGGCTCTCCCACATGATTTATTGACTGAGTGCAATAAAAAATATAAAAAAGTTAGTCTTCAACTTGTATTAGGAGTGTTTTAGTGGTTGTCATCATGGATTCTGTTAAAAGTTCTGTAATCAAGGAAAGTGTACGTAAAATCGGTTTTTTTGTGTCTGCTGTTTAAGTCTTAATAATTTAAAACTTACGTTTTGTGGCGTTACATAAATACCTCAAAACGCTGATTGTTACCAACTTTTTATTTTATCAATCCGTTAAAGTTGCTTTTCTTTTGGTTTTTTAACTATGGTTTTGTCTTTAGGAGGCAAAAATACCTCGAAAACCATATATCCCAATCACATTTCTGGATCCATAACTATTTTTCAGTAGAGTGGTATAATGGCACATATGAATAAATCAGAACCTTCATTTTTTTAGATAAACGCATTTAGCATTAATGCAGCATTAGTGTTATTTTAGCAAGAAACGTCTTCATAGTTCTTTTAAATTTAAGTTTAAATTAAAGTCAATCTTACATTTTATTTAGATTAGAGTAATAAATAAATAAATTACAATGGAGATTTTTTTAAATGACGCTGTAAAAAGTCTTGCCAAACTAAATTTTTGATGATGTCTAGTGAAGCTAAGAATAAATTTTGGAATTTCCTTCACACACAAACGGTTCGAAATAATTATTGTTATTATTATTACTTATGTATAAGTTGGTAAGAAAACTTTGCTATTAATAACCCTAAAGTTATGCGATATATCCGTATTTCCGCTCAGTGAAATATCGCGTCTTCCGCCCACTTAATCGGTCCAACATATGTTCTAAATCAGAATAGACCACCGTGTACCGATGACAGATTTATGAATGAACTGTCTTTTTGAATATTCTTGCGGAAATAAAGTATTTGTAGTGGAAATAGAGGGTTATTTTGTGTGGAAATGGGGCGAAAATGCGAAGGATATAGACACATATATTAAAAAGGAAATAAAACATTAATCTTACGGTATAATGTATAACAGAGTGTGGTATTAGCAAGGTTAGAGAAACAAAATGAGGACAGTAAATCTTGGGTTGACGATGACATATGAAATTATTTATGCGGTTCTCTTCCTGGTTAAAATTATCTTGAATTATATATATTATATAATATATTATATTATCAAAAAATGACTTGTGTTACATGAAGAATTAGTCACAACAATATTCCATTTCTTTTAATTCAGTTTTTACAGTATCTTTGAGCCACGTACAGACTTGGATACAATCGGCGAAAACATTTGTTGGCCGACTGTATCTTGAATGTTGCACATCGGTCGGCCGACTTGTTGCAAACGCCATGGCAACATCGGTGGGCGTTTTCATCCAAGGAATCGGCAAGTCGCCTGTTTTCCATTTAATATGGAAAACTTCGGCAGGTTTGTACGAGCTTTAAAACTAGTGTGGACGCGAAACACTTGTATCTGCAAATGTTGGCCAACTTTGTTGCTGAAAAATTTTTTGAACAAGATACAGTCGGCCGACAATGTTGTCCCGATTGTATCCAAGTCTGTACATGGCTTTAAAAGCACATAAAGCTAGCTACCTTTAGAAGGTCAACATTACTGTGTCAATATTGATATTGATTCATACTTGTAAGAAGTCGGTTTAAACAATAATAATGGTAGAGGAGCCCAAAAGGGCATTTCGGGATTTACTAGAGCGCGGAAGATTATTATAAATCGGAGGATATCGTGTTCCCGGTTAAGTACCTCCACCAAATGTGAGCCCCGTATACAAGGCCGATCGTAGAAAAGAAAAATATATCAATCAAAAATTTTCCAGCGCGTCAGATTAAGATAGGGTGAGTTAATTAAATGCTAAACATTGTATATTTCACTAATTTGACAATTTGAATGTGTCGTAAGAAAAGCGGAGGGCTAGAAAGAAAAGAAAAAACGTCATTTTGACATTCTCGAGCGAAGCTTTTTTTATTCTGTAGAAAATAATTTAAAGATAACAAAAGTTATATAATTCAATTCGATACGAACGATTTCCACAAATCGAAATAATAACAGAACTTTTCTGACATATTTTAAAAATATATAGCCGCTTCCCCCACCGATGATTAAGTAAACATTATGTAACATTTTTTTCTTCTTATAGCTTTGCAACCCAATAGATCTCTATCTTGCTCGAGTAAATCCCCAGTTAGTTAGCATCGTGGGCTCACCAATATTGATATTGATTAATCCTTCTAAGAAGTCAATTAAAACAATAATAATGATAGCAATAATATTAAAAAACTTAATTTAGTTTGATTATTGCATTCACTATATTGCCATATAGTGCATGCTAGAAACCTTAATGTGACTGTCCTGGTGCCAACTCAGCTAAGTGTTAAAGATTATCCATTCTCAAAAAAACTAGCCATCTGGCTTTTTGTTGAGTCCTTGAAATAATTTTTCATAATAATGACTTATACAGCTTTTTTTCACAATGTTTGTTGCCTTCTTCTTTTTCTTTCTTGATGACCAAAGCAGATGTGATTCTGAACCAGTAGATCCATCCTTCCTGATTGGACACTTCAAACTGACACCTTATTGATCGGTATTATTGACTTTTTTTTACCATATATTGTGTCAATAATAATGACCATGTAAGGACGGCTTAAGAACAGGCTAAATCCAAATTTATTTAAATGTAAGGTTTGACAGATATAATTTCTACCAGCTGTTTTTAACATATATATGGTAGATCATATTCGTTTTCGTGGCAAATTTATAGGAACTACATATCTAACTTTAACCATAGACACGTAGGATGTCTTATTCCTATTATTTATATTGGTGAATAAAAATATAGAAACACATGTTTTTATTTATGCTTTTTATCGTAGCCGCAAACACGTGATGAGTCTACAGTTTAGAACTTGTTAACCTTGATCTTCTTAAATTAACCGACATTAACACATAAATAAACTTAATTTATAGTTGAATTTAAATAAATAATACGATAAGTTGTCTGTTTTCTAAATCTGCGGTCAGTCGAATTCTAGACCTCTTAAGGATGTACTGCATGAATCTGGCAAATCATATAAGGAAGCCTTTTTTTTTTTAAGGTAGTTTACACCCTTTAGATACCGGTTGCCTTTTAGGTATAGATGGGTTCACATTTAATTTATTCTGAAAGTAATACCGAAAGTACCCAAAAATGATAAAGTAAATAAACCCTTTTGTGAACAATGATTTATTGCCATTACAAGTGTGGAAAATGACTAATTTCACACGAGTGGGAATATTGTAGCACGAGGCGTTAGCCGAGTGCGACAAACCACGAGTGTAAGAAAGTCATTTTCACACGAGTACTGTACACTATTTTCCTACGACCACAAATTATTCACCAAAAAATAAATAAATTAAAGTTTGTCTGTTCAGAAAAAATAAAAAACAATTGAGAACTTTGCAACACTAGGGTGATATTTACTTTGCAACACTAGTGTGATATATACTTTTCCTCACTGCTATATTATACTGTTTTGACAATATTTTTACATCGAAAATCACCTACCTAGAAGCATTATATAACTTTTATCATTTTGGAATTTAAAAAGGCCCTCACTTAATAAAAATTGTATGGTTTGTTAGGTAATAACGCTAATAGTTTAATACGGTTTTCTGCTATTATAAGTGTTTTTAAAAATTATCGATTCTTACATATTTTAGACACTCTTCTAAATAAAACGTAAGTGGTGCATATCCAAAATATTCCGTTTTTAAAAAATATCAGTAAATAAACTTACGGGACCGGGGAGTGAAAAGGGGTGCTGGGTGGGGTAAAATTGGTAAAACGAGTTAATGAAACTGAACATCACATATAAAATTAAGTAAAAATAACAGTTTTCCTCATATTTTTAAGAAAAAATATAAAAAATATGAAAATTGTAAATGCATAACCTAAAGTCCTAAAAGTAAGGAAAAAACGACTACCAAACGTCAGTTACCATGCAAAATATGGAAAGCATTTGGCAACGTCGGAAGGGTCTGATTCTATTTATGAATGGATAAAGAAAGTGGATTCATAAAGTGTGTATTAGCCTTAGGTTTAATTAGGGATTAAAAAAAAGATTTAACTAGTTGTTTGAGTACACGAAGAAAGAGAGGAAGGAATTTGATCTATAGGCTTTTTTCTCTGGCGCTTTAGGTCGAACGGTCAAGCGGCAAGGCTGCCTCTATAAAGTACGTGCTCAAAGGTAGAAGGAGATTTTTAATTTGATCTACTTACCTGACAACACTGTGCCAGTCAGTGAAAGTTGTTTTTGTGGTTATGTCTATTTTTGTTTATGTTTTTATTTTTTCGTAAATTTTAATAAATATAAAATAAGATGATTTTCGCTAATTTGGGTTCTACCGTTTAAGGTAAATAAAAAGTTTTTTTACTGTCACTACAATAAATATGTCACTTGCAAAACCAATAGCAGTTTTTAGAATGACATCATAATATGTATCACACCAGTGTTGTAAAGTACTTTGCAACACTAGTGCTGTAAAGTACTTTGCAACACTAGTGTGATATAACGCATTTTCTATGCATGAAATCAGTGTGCTATTTGCTATTTTCACAAGGTTGAATTTAAATAAATAATACGATAACTTGTCTGTTTTCTAAATCTGCGGTCAGTCGAATTCCAGACCTCTTAAGGATGGACTGCATGAATCTGGCGAATCTTATAAGGAAACCTATTTATCTTTTTTAAGGTAGTTTACACCCTTTAGATACCGGTTGCGTTTTTAGGTATAGATGGGTCCTCATTTAATTCATTCTGAAAGTAAACCGCAACGTACCCAAAAATGATAAAGTAAATAAACCCTTTTGTGATCAATGATTTATTGCATCAAAAAATATTTAACACGACGAGTTTCTAGTTCCACGTCACGTGCCACCGATTTTATGGCGAAATAAGAAGATGTTTTTTAAGTACGTGACACGTGTTTTAGCAGTGTTTTTTTCTATATATCTAAAAAATATGCAATCAGGCTCTGTCAGCGCTATATGCCTTCGAAAAGGTTTGTGTAGTTTATCATTTTTTGTGTACTTGGCGGTATTGCTTTCAGAATGAAATAAATGTGGACCCATCTATACTCGAAAGTCTAGTCTGATGAGCTTATCAGGACCCCTTTTTCTTACAAAATAAGAACTTTGATCTGTAGAAGTCCACGCATTCCCCGTTAGGTTCAAATACAAACCATTTTTCTATATTAAAAACGCTATTCTTACCAGAATGCTCCTTTTTATTGCCAACAGACAAACATGTAATTATTTTATAGCCATTATTATGACTTCTGTTCCGGGAAAATAGCCTATATATTTTTTACAGTACGTTAAATCGAGCCATAAAAACATTTTTTTTTAAATTGCACTGGATATATAATCCATGATGATAAAAAAATATTAGAGAAATATTGCACAGTGAAATCAGGACAGACACTAATAATTTAGCCTTATTTTGACAGCTAAGCTTGCGCAGATGCATGGTGGGATTAAGACTTCATTAAAAAGGGTAGTGCCTGGCTATATTTTTGCTAGGTTTTCAATTTTTTGTTAGTTTCTTTACCGTGGTTAGACTGTGGAACCTGCAGCGCGACTCCGTGCTCTATAGAATTCTATACCTCGCTTCCTATCGTAGATTTCTACTCGAAAAGTCGATAACTGCACTTTTTGGTACTCTGGTTAAATGTCTATATGTGTACTAACGCTTTTCTGTTTAACTGTGCAAGATGAAAAAGAACACACATAGAGCTGTTGCAAATTAGATTTACAGAATATAATTATTGAGTTTTTAATCATTGTTTTTAACACGGAGCAAAAAAGTGTTAGGTCTTTAATCGACTTTTATTTGATTTTAATCTCTTTTACTCTTGTAATCAATTATTAAAAATCAGTTTTTATGTCTATCGGTTATACATACTTCCTCATGACTTCTTGAGGTTTTATAAAATTAAATTTTTCTGAAGATTAACTTAAGCTATTTTTACTTTTTTTTATCAATAACTATTATTGTTCCTTTCTGTAAATAATTTAAATCAGTAAAGCAAAAATATGTGACCAATTTATCTAAACTAAAAAAATCAGTTACTAATTAGCTTTATACAATTGTAAATCTTTGCAAAAATCAAGGTCCCATTGTATAGCTAGAAAACACAGGACTAGAACTAAAATAATATCTTTCTATCATTGTAAAAAACAACAAAATTATTTTTTTGATTCTAATAACACAAAAACAACCAAATAAATATATAAATCGTAGCAAACTAACCAACACCTAAATTTATTTTAGGGTTATGTACGATTTTTTTAAATAAATTACAGTTATTGCAAATCATGTTGACAGTACCATTAACCTAAAAAAAGTGAAAAAATTGCGTAGTTTTTCTTAATTGTTTTGTGTTGTAGATTTTTTTAACACAATTACAGAAATACATTTGAAAAAGCAAGGTTTTAAGTATTTTTACTTCGAAAAACTTTTCGAGTTTGTAATCGGCAGCCGTTCGGTTAGACGAACAGTTCCGAAGTAAAATTAAGGCCAAAATAAGACACGACCTAAAACCGACATAAATAAAGCCAGGCACTATACTTATTAAGGGAGTCCTTATCCTACCATGCATCTGCGCAAGCTCAGGTGTCAAAATAAGGCCGGTATTATTAGTGCCTGGTCATATTTCATGGTGCAATAATTCTCTATTTTGGTAGAATTCGACACGTTTGGAGACTTCGCTTATAGGCGACCAATTTGATCGACTTCGAGCATGTTTTCTTGAACACAGAGTAAGAGTGAGGTCGAATGAAGTCGATTTATAGAATACAACAGTACACGGAGTCCCGCTGCTGCTGATTGTGTGCTTTATGATTTTTTATCTTTTTGACATTCTACGAAGGCATATGCCTAAACACCAGAGTATCGTGGGTATCGGGTTATTAGATGTTTAACCCATCGTTCCCCCTGTTCCGTCAACGTTGTCCAAGCACTGAAACACGCAGTTATGCATTTCACAGCACCTTTTAGACAACGCAGTAATGCCACCACGGTCGTTATTTTTAAATATCTACTACCTAAATAGGTCTCCTCCGCTGGGAATCGAACCGGCGATCTCTGGCTTCGAAGATCAAAGCTTTGTCCACTGCGCCACGGGGGAGACAATAATATACATTTTATATCAAGTTAGATATCTCATATTTCTTCTTTATAAAATATACTCAATAGTTTATTTATACAAACTACTCATAGCTGTATGCAGTTTCCATTATAATAATATCGTAGGTATTACCACCCTCATGAATTCATAACGAACACATACATTTACACGAAATAGCTTTAAGGCATATTCTTACTTCCAACGTATACTCACGTTCGTATGAATGTTCTTTTACCTCTTCTTCTTTTTCTTTCTTTTCAATACCGGTTAGACGCAAAGTTGTCGCATATTTTATTCGTTCTTCTTTTTAGTTTCGTTTTAAACCGGCTGCGGTAAGAACTTTCGGTAATATTATTGCCAAGTTTTTGTAGCTTTAGGAATGAAAACAGTCCGCTCTGTTTAATTTTTTGATATATAAAGCAACCAATTTTTTAAAGTTACTATTAGGGTGGGTCAAATTAAAAATGGACTATTGTTATTTTGATTTATTACACTGAAAAATTGGTTCCTGGGCACCTCCCAAGGAAGATAAACTTTTTAATAAGGAGCGCTCGATTTTTTAGATGTGTCCGAAAATATAGGTTATGTTTGTGACGTCCCCTGTTTGCCACAATATTTGGTTATCTGGCAAAATAAACCAATACTTGCATACCGTAAAATAAAATCATTGAAAAAACATAAAAAAAAATGTATCTTTCCCTTAAACTAACGATTTAAACGTAAATTCCCTGTAAAAAAATATGCAAAGGTCAGTGACGCCTGTTTACAGGTTTTAAAATTCTCTGTAACTGCAGCACTAATAACTACCTAATTGAACTATAAACAGTAAAAACTAAACATATATTGAGTCCAATGACTAAACAGCAAAAAAATAACACCAAAACCTTGAAAAAACCTTCCAGTACGATTGTAAACAAACAATTACGGGAAAAGATTACGTCACAACATTTAGCGAACATAGGCTCAAATGGGATCGAGCGCTCCTTTCCTTGGGCACCTTCAGGGAATGCTTGGCAACGATGAGGTTTTAATTTTAATAGAGAAATCCGTCTTATTCAGTTTTGCATATTTTTCTTAGTCCTATATAAGAAAAAATAATATTCCCTATTCGTTAAACATACAGCAAAACTCTAGTAAAGTTTTTGTAGAAAATTGGATGCTTTACAAAAAGATCTCCTATACTTTTTTAATAAATCCGACCATTAAAAAGTTAGTCAAGGTCAAAGATTGAAGAATTTTAAGAAAAATAACTTTTTGTTTTAAATTTTGTAACTTACATAAAAAGTATAAGAGACTTTTTTGTAAAGCCTTTATTTTTCTACAAAAAATCATAGAGGGCTTTGCTGTATGATTAACGAATTGTGAGATATAGATGTCATTAACGGACGGAGGTAAACGGGGCGCGAAAATATCTCTTTTACCTGCACGCCTGTAAGGTTACGTTTATATCATAGGTAAATGGGGCGCCAGCCCTTCCCGAGAGGGGGTGTGGGTCAGGGTAGGTAAGAATTCCTATAATTGACACTAATAATTTGTATACCACTTAATCAGTTCAGTTCTCATTGTAATAGTGAATAGATGTGCGAAAAGATTTCCGCTCAAGATTTTAATAGTGAGAAAATATCGGTATCAGTAATTGAAAGTGTGAGTGGAAAAGATTTAATAGCCTACAAAAATTTTACATTTGCCAAAGAAAGCAATAAATGTTTCGTAATTAATAAAATTTTTAAAAATAGACAAACATTTTATTTCGATACCTTTAATTTAAAGAAAACATTTGCGCCCCGTTTACCTTTACGGTTTTATTAACCCCAAGATCCCTGCGCCCCATTTACCTGTTCAATAAAACTTTAGTGAAGGCCTTGCGCCCCGTTTACCACCGCCGTCATTAACTATCTATTGTATGAGCCAGAGATAATTTACTCTGAAAGCGATGCCGCAATGTAGGCAAAAAATCATAATGTAAAAAGACCCTTTTGTAAGCAATGATTTATTGCAGCACAAAATATTAAACCCGACGAGTTTCTGGTTCTTCACGGCACACTACAAGTATTATGGCAGGACAGGGACGAAATAAGAGGATTTTTTAAAGTACTTGATACGTGTTTTAGTAATGTTTTTTTTTCCTAAAAATATGTAAGCAGGCTTTGTTAAAGGCTATGTGCTTTCGAATAGGTTTGTTTACTTTATCATTTTTTGTGTACTTTGCGGCATTGCTTTCAGAATTAATTAAATCTGGCTCCAACTATACAAGGAACTTAACACTTTATTGTTTTAATTCCTCACTTACAATGTTTTAAATTAAATATAAAGAGACCTTTCCACCTTGGTATGTAATAATTTATTTCTAAACAATTCTTATTATTGCTAAAGTATAACATAAAAAATGTTTAAAATCAAAACAATGCTAGATATCTACTCCTGACATTCTGCAAGTCATTATCTTTTATTTTGCTGTTTTTCCTCGTCAGATACCTTCGGTACGCCCCTATTGAGAATACAATAAACCCGTAAATATCCACGAAATCCAACAATTCAAAGAAACAATGTGTTTACAACGGCATTAACTGAAATATCTCGCATATTTTCAACCGCATTAACTTCTCTCTACATAGAAAACCTATAAAATCGTCCGGCACACACATATGCCTCAGAAATTTAAAACCCATCGGCATTGTTTTCCGGAAAATAACACTGAAACCGTTATAAAAGTGTTCTCGTCACAACGGAGCCGTAAAAACGAGCCACTAGAGCAAAATACAAAAGCAAAGCATCAGGCCGGAATTATGAATAATAGGATCCTTCGGGCTGATATTTGGCGCCGTTTGTGATCATCTGTCTGACCATAAATATCAGGCACAGGGAATATGATAAATGTGTACAGGGTGTCCCATTTTGGTTGAAACTGCGGGGTATCTTGGTTCTTAATAAAGATAGAACCTTGCGGTTTTCGCAAAACTCATCTACTTTTTGTGAATTAAAAGATGCCAGAAACAAAGCTGTAATATCTTAGTTTCTGAGCTACAGGGCGATATTGAAAATATTGCATTTTCAGTTACCCCTTGTACCTTAGTTAACTTACAACTTTTCAAAACGAAAAAAACCGAATCTTATATAACTTTTTACGTAGAATACAGCGGTGTAGTCAGATTTTTTCTAAATGTTATTGTTTTTGAAATTATCACCAATGTTGTTTTTTTTTAATAGAAAAGCCTGTATATTTTTATAAAAAAACTTGTTGCAATATTTTCAAAAATTTTAGTTTATTTAAATAAAGAACGACAAAATTCCTAATTTTTATAATTTACATCTAAAAGTTTGCAGTAGGCCATGCAAAAATGTAGTTTTTTTCGGTTGGTTTTTACTGTAGTTGTTCTTATATACTTTCAAATCTGGATTTTGCTATTAAACTTGTTATTGTATTTTCTTTTATTAAATAAATATAGCTAGGTATCTAGCACTTTCTTGAGCAAAATCATTGATTGGTAAATAGCTGTGAATACATAATTTTCTTGATTTATTCTTAGCATAATATACTCTGCTGATTTTTGATTCCAAACACACCTATTAAGTAACAATGGTTACTGCTATTTTTTAACCCATTTAACTCATTTTTATTTCTAAACTGTTTCTTAACTTCTTGATTCTATAAAATATATTTTTTTGTTTTATGTTTTTCTTGATTAAGAATAAAACGAATATATTATGCTAACAATTAACCAAGAAAATTATTTAGAAACCGCTATTTACCAATCAATAATTT